>CANNZV010002547.1:0-93807 GCA_947561585.1 Caprella mutica | reverse complement strand
TTATAGAAACGTTTATATACTTTAGGAAACAATTAATATCTAAAATAATGACCGAAAACGCAAGGTTTGTTTATAAAATTCAAATTTGTAATCAAAACAAAGAGTGTACAATCTTCTTCTTGAGCATCAGATTAGTGATTCGCTCAATTGTTGCTCACTGAGTACTAAAAAACTTTAAAAACAAATTATAAAATGTATACTGAACCGAATTGTATGCGGTTTGCAGAATAATGATCGTAGACCTTAGTTCTATTATATTATGTTATAAACTCATTTTTTTCCCGGAGCCTGGAGAGGACCTTTAAAGGTCCTCTCCAGGCTCCGGGAAAAAAATGAGTTTATAACATAATACTATAGAACTAAGGTCTACGATCATTATTCTGCAAACCGCATACAATTCGGTTCAGTATATATTTTATAATTTGATTTTAAAGTTTTTTAGTACTCTGTGAGCAACAATTGAGCGAATCACTAATCTGATGCTCGAGAAGAAGATTGTACACTCTTTGTTTTGATTACAAATTTGAATTTTATAAACAAACCATCCGTTTTTGGCCTTTATTCTAGATATTAATTGTTTCCTTAAGTATAAAAACGCTTTTATTATAAGTTCATTCAATTTTATACCTTTACACGAATATTAAATGGATTTATTAAACCTAATACCTAGTTGACAATCAAAACAAATGGTGTACATTTTTTTTATTCAGGCTGAAAATTTCTTAAATTAGTAAGTCGGAAGTAAAATTGGTTTTGTAGAGTTTTGATTATAAAAATCTTTAAAAGTATATAAAATTAAAAATATGCTACCAAATTCGATGCGGTTTGCAGCAAAATGATAAGAAACGTTAGCCTCGTTGAATAAGGCAATAAAAATATACGCTTGGAGGGGACCTTTAAGGATGAAAGGTATATATTTTCAATAGGTGGAGTTAGCTATGTACGTACCAATTGCGGACGAACATCGAACTATAGTAACTCTATAAGAAATACTCATTAAAAAATGTAGTATATCTAAATGATACAATCAATATTGAACAAATTGAAAACTTACTAATTATGAAATTTGTCAGAAGCGAATATGTATATCGGGTTTTAGGTAAATCCCCCGTTGAAATTCCACCACGGAAAGTTCCACCTGGATATTTCCACCACGGAATATTCCACCGCTGGAAAATTCCACAATGGAAAGTTCTACCGCATAATTAATGTGGGATTTCATTTACAGAAAGTATCCCTGATAACATTGGACTATCAGGCCAACGTCGGTAAACGTTGGCAAAGTAAAGGCACGGTCGGGCATTGGTACGCCGGTGTTATTACACACTGAGCCAATGCAATGTAAACGACACTGGGCCAACGGTTGCCAAACAGGTAGCCGGTAAATTGCTCGAAAACAATTGCTCGAAAGACAATTGCTCGAAAACAATTGCTCGAAAAACAATTGCTCGAATGAACAATTGCTCGAAAGAACAATTGCTCGAAAGACAATTGCTCGAAAAACAATTGCTCGAACGAACAATTGCTCGAATGAACAATTGCTCGAATTATCAAATTGCTCGAATGAAAAAATTGCTCGAATTATAAAATTGCACAGTTTTCGATTTTATAAAAGTCAGTTATACATGAAGTGGTGCTGCACCTAACAATGTTTGTTTCTTTTTAGTAATTGATCATTAATCATTCTATAAATAATTTTAATTATTACTCATTCTGCATAATCTTTTTTTAGACAGTTTGTGTCCTCTCTTATGTAACATGTCAATTAAAATCATGTAGTGAATCACTTCTATTCATGTTTTTTTATCATAAATCCGAAAACTTTTTTATTACTAGCATAACTGTATGTGGCACCTCAATAGGTGAAATAACTCAAAGTTATGGCAGAGTTTTAATAAATCTACAAAAAAAATTCGGGTTTTATGATAAAAAAACATGAATAGTAGTGATTCACCACATGATTTCAATTGACATGTTACATACAAGATGACACAAACGGTCTAAAAAAAGATTATGCAGAATGAGTAATAATTAAAAACATTTATAGAATGATTAATGATCAATTACTAAAAAGAAACAAACATTGTTAGGTGCAGCTCCACTTCATGAATAACTGACTGTTATAAAATCGAAAACTGTGCAATTTTATAATTCGAGCAATTTTGTTCATTCGAGCAATTTGATAATTCGAGCAATTGTTCATTCGAGCAATTGTTCGTTCGAGCAATTGTTTTTCGAGCAATTGTCTTTCGAGCAATTGTTCTTTCGAGCAATTGTTCATTCGAGCAATTGTTTTTCGAGCAATTGTTTTCGAGCAATTGTCTTTCGAGCAATTGTTTTCGAGCAATTTACCTAGAACCTGCCAAACAACACTGGCCCAATGGAGGAAAACATTGGTTAACCAATCCAGTGATTTTTTGATGTACCAGTATGTTTATTATACATCTCTACTTGTTATATTTGGCAGTTATCGCCAGACAATCAGAGAGGTTAGGTGTAAACGATCTCTCCCAACTTTAATCACACCAAATAGACAATTTAATATCCACAATTAAGTTTATCTTTGAAATTGTAGCCGTTTCAGGCAATTTAGTAGGTCTGTTATCCCTTCAATATATAGTATGAAATGTTATTTTTTCGTTTGAAATAATTGAAAATTAAACTTCCCTTTCAATTTTAAATAGAAATATTATTATTTGGTTGAAATTGCGTAAATAAAATAATATAGATATCAGTTTGAATTGGCAACTGTACGATTTTTTACCCTAATTTTGATCTGTTATTATGTTACTAATTAAATAGTAGTTATTACACTCAGAGAAATTCTGATGCACCCAGGTGTTTTGAGTTCACCCTATGGCTTTGTCTCTAAAGCGAGACACTTTAGTACATCAAACTATTGTTTGGATGCACTAAAGTGCATACGTTCGATGCACTTTAATGTCTTAGCTATAAGTTTGTTAAAATGATGAGAAAAAATTTCTCATCATTAGAGCAAAGAAAAATTTGAGACACTAAAAAGCATCGAACTGATACACTTTAGTGCATCCAAACTATAGGTTGATGCACTAAAATGTCTCGCTTTAGAGACAAAGCCATAGAGTGAACTCAAAACACCTGGGTGTATCAGTTGGAGTTGTTTATTTTTCTCATTGTAGTTAAATATACCTATTATATTTTCTCTTACTACGTGTTCGAAAATATACAACCTAATAATAACTTAGAACATATATCCTTCTGCTAAAAGTATTTCACAGAGTACAAAATTCTTGTTTATCTATGAAACACAATTATATACGTCAAAATATCAAACTAATTACTCATTTATATATTATACTGAGTGAGAGTTAATCTATGGTCAAGTTTTAATTAATTAATTCATTCATTACTTTGAACTTTCATCACAGAGCTTTCATCTTTATTCTGAGTCATGGCCTCAAAATATTTTCTTTAATTTAAATTCATAGAGAATGGAATTTTTAAGGAGTTACAATTCTATAAAAATTTGACCATCTTATTATGTACAATTTGTAATAAGAATAAGTTGTGATTTTGGTTATTAAAGCGGTGCTTGCCAATATAGTTAAATTCACTTTAAAATATATCTAATTATCTACGAGTCGTTTAATATAAAAAAATTCTTTAGTAAATTGCATCCACGGTGGCACAATGACAGGGGTGCAGGCACGAGGACAGATAGACCCACGATCGATACCCGGACACATCATGTCATTTCTTCCCATTTAATTTGTATATAATATTATGTAACATTAATTAAATTGATATGCATCTAACCAAAGTATTATTATAACCAAAAAAGAAAGAAAGTTCGATTTTAATTCTTGAATTAATTAATTTATCTATTGAATACGAGTGGATATCGTTTCGAAGCATATTATATAATAGATATATAATTGGGCGTCGGTTCGATACAGGTATCGGTAACGTTAAGTATTGTCGTACCAATAAGTCGTTTATACGGTTCTAGGAATTTTCGCCATGGGAAAATTTCCCGTCGGAATTTTCGCCGTGGGAATTTTCGCCGTAGGAAAATTCGCCGTTAGGAAAATTCACCGTGAGGAATATTCACCGCGAAGAAGAAATTATAGATGACATAACTATTCAAATACCTTTAAGTATTTATAAAAAATATTGATAATTATAAAGTAAACCAATTTGTTAAATAAATAATATAAGAATTTATAATTGTAAATATTAATTGTAGGTTATTATGTAATATTGTATATCTGATGAAACTATGATGCTAAAAAATGTTGTTAACTGTTCATATATGCAATTTATTTTTTTATCAGTAATCGTATAATTTTGTGTCACGTGAGGTCGCTGCATAATATTTTGAGTGTTTTGATTGGTTGACTAAATAGTCGAAGCTAATTTCTTTGTTAAAAAAATGTTCAGTAAAGATGAATAAGATCACTATTGATAGTCAGCTGTGTTTTGGCTAACCCTAGTCGGTTTGCGTCACTTCCTCTTAAATGTGTCAAGTGTTCCTGTGTGTTTAATATTGTGAATTTAAGATAGAGCTTTTCTAATTATTGTACTATTCTGAGTTATTGATGGTTCCATACTAACCTAATTTTTTTATTTTTTTATTCGGTATTACATTGTACGGTTTACCTCTTGCAATCTGAATTATTGTGCATGGCACATATTTTTCAAGGTAGTACACTGATAAGAATGCTACATTTAAAACATCTCTCTTGTAAGTGTATGTGATCCCTCTATTGTGATCTCATTTCTATTTAGAATCCATAAATATCTTCGTTGCTGCGATTCTAACGTAATATGAGGAATAAATAGGAATATGTATAATATGTTTAGTCATATATTATTATTTATATTATTTCCATATAGTTATTAACATACATAGAAATAAATATATTCAGTTACATTATTGTTACATTATATTATATATAATTCCTCACGGCGAATCTTACTAACGGCGAATTTTCCAACGGCGAAAATTCCGGCAGTTAAAATTCCGACGGCGAAATTTCCCAAGGCGAATTCTCCGGTCACCCGTTTATACGTGGTTAATTGGTTATACTGTTCAGGGCTGGTGGGCATCCGTGAGGTGGGCCAACGTCGAGCCATGGCTGGCCCAATACACAGAGACAGGCATGACAGCATTGGCCCAGAGTTTCGTTATGAATTGGGCCAACGTTGGCCCAACATTGTAATGTTTACTGGGATGATATTAAATAAAATTGATTTAAAAGAAAAATATGTTTTTGTGGTAACCCTACAAACAACGGTCTGTCGATTCGATGGAACAATCCATCGATTCGAGATCCCAGGTAATCGAAAAGAAATACGTTGTTTATTGGGAACTGGAAAACATTTCATTAGTTTAAACGTTAAGGAATTATTTATGAATAGGTTATATGCTAAGTCAATGTCTAAGGAATATGCTAAGGGCAACAAACGAAATAAGCGACAGATCAAACAATTGATTAAATAGTATCTTTAGAAGTTTAAATATGAATTAATCAAATTTTTAATAAAGTTTAAATTGTGTGAATTCAACAAATAGGGTTCCGCTGCTACACTGGTCTACAATGTACATAGATACCCATTAATTATAGACATATATTATATGTTGAAACTCAAATTGAAGATATTATTTTATTATATTAATTTTATTTTGTATAATCATCTATCGCCAAGATAGATCAAATATGAGGGTAACTTCAATTAAATATAGTATGTAAAAATGAAGTTATTCTCATATTTGACCTTAGATTCAGTGAAATTCTTTTTTTTTTTCTCTCTTCAATAATAGTGTAATCTTTATTGGTGGAATTTCCACATCTGACATTTAACGCCGGTGGAATCTTCTTGGTGGAACTTCCCAGTAAACATTACAATTTTGGGCCAACGTTGGCCCAATTCAGAACAAAACTGTGGGCCAACTTTGTCAAGCTGGTCTCGGTGTAATGGGCCAGCAAACGCCTACCTCACGGATGTCCACCGTTCATGAACAGTATAACCACGTAAAAAATACTTAATGGTACTGGCAATACTTAACGTTGCCGATGTCATGCATGACTACCTCCAGTACAGCATAGTACTATTTTCATATAAGAGGTGTATTAAAAAGATTACGCTATACAGAACAAGTAAAGATAACAGTTACTTAGTTCTAACTATGTACGTAGTAACTTTCCTATAAATACATTTTACAGATCAAAATTATAGTAAAAATATAGAACCGTTTCTAATTCAAACTCAAATCTTTATTATTTTACTTACGCAATTTTAACCAAATGATAATATTATTATTTTAAATTGAATAGAATCTATAATTTTCAATGTGAATAATTATTTCAAACGAAAAAATAACACTTCATACTAAATATATGAATTAACTAGCGGCCAAGCTCATTTTTATGAAGGAAATAAATGAAGTGTTCAATTAATAATTGAAGGGATAACATGCCTATTTAAACTGAATTGCTAGAAACGGCTACATTTTTAAAGATATACTCAATTGTGGATATTGAATTAGCTATTTGGTGTTATCAAAGTTGGGAGAGATCGTTTGCTCCTAAGCTCTCTGATGTTCTGGCGAAAACTGGTAATTTGAACCGGTAGACCAGTATAATAAAATATACTGGTAAATAGCAAAATCACTCGATTGGTTAGCCAATGTTCCCTTCATTGGGCTAATGCTCTTTGACAAGCGTTGGCGCAATGTCATTTACCATACATTGGCCCAGTGTGTAATAGCACTGGGGTGCCAATTCCCTATCGTGCCTGTACTTTGCCAACATTTACCGACGTTGGCCCGATAGTGCAATGTTATCAGGGTTTCCGCGGTGGAATTTACCGGCCACGGTATACCGGTATACCTCTCCAGGCTCCATGGAAAAAATGATAGAAATAAGGTCTAAAATAATTTTTCGGCAAACCTTATACAATTCAGTTCAGTATATATTATGTTATTTGCTTTTAAAGTGTTTAATACTCTGTTTGCAACATTTGTACGAATCATTAACCTGACGCTGGAGAAGAAGATTGTACACTATTTGTTTTGATTTTACTCACAATTACATTTTATAAACAAACAAAGCATTTTGGAACTATTTTAAATGTCCTCTCCAGATTCCTGGAAAAAATGAGTTTATTACATATTATTATAAAACTAAGGTCAATGATCATTATTCTGCAACCCGAATGAAATTAGGTTCAAAGAATATTTTATTATTTGCTATTAACGTTTCTAATATTCTGTGTGAAACAATTGAGCGAATCACTCTTTGTTTTGATTTCAAATTTGAATTTTATATACAATCAATACATTTTTGGCCTGTGTTTAAGACATACATGTGTTTCTTTAGGTATATTAACGCTTCTTTAATAACTTAATAAGTTTATCCAATGTTATACCTTTACATGAATATTAAATGGACTTATTATACCTAATACTTAGTTGACATTCAAAACAAATGGTGTACATTATTTTTCTTCTGACTGAAAATAAGTAAGTCGGATGTAAAATAGGTTTTTTAGAGTTTTGATAATAAATATCCTTAAAAGCATGTAAAGTTAAAAACACGCTATCAAATTTCATGGGGTTTGCAGCTATTCATGATAAGTAACATTAGCCTCCTTGATTAAAGTAATAAAAATATTTGCGTGTAGGGGACCTGTAAGATATTAATTGTTCCTTAAAATATATTATAAACCTATACGTACGTTTCTATAATTATTTTATCCAATTTTTATACCTTTACACGAATATTGAATTTATTTATTATACCTAATACCTAGTTGATAAGTAAAACAAATGGTGTACATTCTTTTTCTGCACACTAAAAAATTATTATTATATCTTTTTTTTTCTTACATGACCGAAGATGTGGAACTGACCGATAATTCGGAACTTACACTAGATATCGTTTAAATATTCTTTGTAAATTTCTCAAATTTCTCAAATAAAGATAAGTAAAAGGATTCATTAAAAAGAAATTAGTACATCAATTATTCAAGCCAATGTAATACCATTTTGGTGAAGGTAATTTTCGGACAAGTGTTGATTATTTTCGGGAATAATCTGAATTTTGCAAACATTTTTAAAAAAGCTCCATCTACCGGATATTTGATAAAATGTATCCTTATTTATCTGAAAATACGGTGGTTTCAGCAATTATATTACATTGCATTAACTAATTAATGTCATATGTGCAATTATAGACACTAATTGTCATGAACACTAATAATTTATATTGTATTCAATATATTAATGGGAGTGGAAACCACATGAAATCAATTACTAAAAATTAGTCAACTGATCATAGTTAACGAGGTTTATATATATATATTATTTGTGATTTAAAATATATTAGATTGAAATACGAGAGAAGAACCGGAAAAATCTACGGTAATTGCGAATATTATTTGATTATATGAACGATAAATAATTATTACTATATTGATTCTATTTTATTAAAGTAATAAGGGAATTTGAAGAATTGACACCAGTTATTTTTATTATTCTTTACTATAAACTTAATTGCTATGTTCCATAAAATTTAATATATTCACGCCATTTAAATCATTTACATATAATTAGCACTCATCTTACTTCTTTTATGATATTTCTGATGTTATGATACACTATTCTGTTTTTATTATCATTGTGAAATGGCGGAAGGTTATGTTTCAAATTGCCTGAAAACGATCGAATCAAAGTTCAAGGTCAAGGTCACGTAAAGTTCAAAATCGATTAAATTGCTCAACGAATGCCCGTTCTACTTTAATTATTTTATTTCTAATTACACTCTGATAAAGTCTATGAATGGAAGGAATTAAATCACACAAAACATGATATTTAAAAAAATCCATTGAATTAGATTCTTACAAAGTCAAAATCCTAAGATTCTCATATATAATGTTTCGATATAAATGATTAATAATCATATATTTATTAATTTTGATAGAATTTATTTAAGCGAAAGGATAATAATATTTTAATCACTACCTATATGCATGATATCTACAAGTGTCCTAAAATGTGGAACCGTCCAATAACTCAACACCCTATTGAAATTTCATTGCCAATCACTTATTTTTTTCCTATCCAGACAAATACATGCGTGGTGGCATATTTTGGCGATAGTTTCTTTAAAATTCCCGAGAGATCAATAAAGGCTTTAGGCCAGAGCCAGAGGATTGTTTTGATGGCGCAGATTAGAGGGTTAGACTCTAAGATCTGACGATTAGGAGACAATAAGGTAGGTATTTGTAGCAGATTTAGAGGCTTGGAAGCGCCATCAGACTCAATAGACAGTAGACACCACCAATCAAAGGGTTAGTGGGAGGGAAAGGATTGGAGAAAAGGATTGTACTCTACTGTAACTTTCATGAACTTGACTGGGAATGTGAAAACTTGTTAGGAATAGTAAAACATGGTAACATTTGTTAGAGTAGGTTAAAACTTTGTTTGGTCATGTTAAAAGCTTGTTAGGGCAAGTTAAAACTTGTTTAAATATTTTAAAATTTGTTAAGATTTATTAAAACTTGTTTGAAAATGTTAAAAAAAATTATGAGACGTTAAAACTTGTTAGGACATGTCGAAACTTGATGGAGCATCATGACATGTTAGGATATATTAACTATATTTGAAAATAGATTTATAGGGACTAAAACTATAAGTTAATTTCAAACGTCTGAAGAAAAGATTTCAAATACATTTTCAATTTCCTCTTTTATCTATAACCTCTTTCAACTACATCTTAAGATCGAAAAACACAAAAGTAAAGAATAGTAACGAATGATTATACCCAAGAGTCTCCTTATTTTGATCACAGATAGACTTTACTACACATAAATAATCAACGAATTCAACACAACTTTTCAGTTTAATTCAACTTCATGCAAATATTGATGTGAATTTATAATGTAGGTGAATTTATAATTTAGTTGAATTTATAATGTAGATGAATTTATAATTTAGTTGAATTTATAATTTAGATGAATTTATAATTTAGTTGAATTTATAATTTAGATGAATTTATAATGTAAGCAAATTTGTAATTTAAGTGAATTTATAATTTAGGTGAATTTATAATTTAAGTGAATTTATAATTTAAGTGAATTTATAATTTAGGTGAATTTATAATTTAGGTGAATTTATAATGTAGATGAATTTATAATTTAGTTGAATTTATAATTTAAGTGAATTTATAATGTAGTTGAATTTATAATTTAGTTGAATTTATAATGTAGATGAATTTATAATTTAGTTGAATTTATAATGTAGATGAATTTATAATTTAGTTTAATTTATAATGTAAGCAAATTTGTAATTTAGGTGAATTTATAATTTAAGTGAATTTATAATTTAGGTGAATTTATAATTTAGTTGAATTTATAATGTAGATGAATTTATAATTTAGTTGAATTTATAATGTAAGCAAATTTGTAATTTAGGTGAATTTATAATTTAAGTGAATTTATAATTTAGGTGAATTTATAATTTAAGTGAATTTATAATTTAAGTGAACTTATAATTTAGGTGATCTTAGAAAAGTGCGCACGGAACAAGGACACGGGAGTATCATAGATGGCGCGCAGATCACCAGTTGCGATATCACGACTCAGTGGTTAAAGCCCATTAAGCTTTTAAGATACTCGTGTTGATACATTCCCTCTAACTAAATAGGAACATTCCAACTTTGGTGCTAATGGGATTCCTGTTTGAGGGACACGCTCTGGGAATCCCCTGAAGGATTCGTGGGAAATTTTCCGATGTTGAAATTTATATTCTGAGTATTTTGTGGTCTTTGAAAGTTCAAAGTTTTTTTACTGGAAATATACATTTCATTATTGATATTTAGTTATTGAGAGCAAAGTTAATGATGTATGTTATATTAATGTTATAATATAAGATACTGTTTTATAATGAAATAAATAATTGGTGACAATGCTTATGTATGCAGAAAAGATACTACGTGGGTGCAGAATTACATACCAAAGAATATGACGGAAGGGACACAAGCACCGGGGACTGCACTCACAGATCAATGAGGAAAATGAAGAGGTGATAAAAAAATGAAACCTACGATCCTTCACAACACAAAATCTAAGACTTCGTAGTTGAAGAGCATAACCCTAGCACTATCCTCTAAAACTGCATAGAGCGTTGACAATGGTAAACATGGTACAAAATGAAAATTACAATTTACAACAGTTCGGGACCCAATTGTTGGATAGCCTATTTTTCTCCACATACCACAGAAAGCATCCTAATAGAGCCCCCATTATTAATACAGTGTTTGAACAAAAAAGAGAGGGTAATTCAAGAGCTTATTTATAAGAGAGGAAAATTTGATAAAACATTAAGAATTCTCACAATTTTACACTATTCAAGAGTCTAGGTAAATTGATTCCCAGGCATTTGATCCCTGATCATTTGAGTCATTGTAATATTTTTCTGTTTATGAGACTAGTAGACATTTTCTTATTTGTGAATATATTAATAACATGACATATAATAGAAACTTGGGCCTTACAGAATTGGTTAAGTTATAAGCAATGAGGGTAAAGACAACTAACAACAATTTACATTTAACAAGTTAAATAAGTGTGGAATATGTCTCGCAATTATTTCTACTGATGCAGAAAAATAATTGAGGAGTAACTTTGGCCATTTGTTAAGCTGTTCTCGCCATAATTATTGTAAACATTATGATATGCAGGTGTAATAGTATAGGTATATTATTTTACGTGAAATGATTTCTAATGTACCACCTGAATAAGTTATGGCGAAAAAAGCTTAACTGACTACTAAATGACCAAAATTACTCTTAAAATAATTTCAATTCCAGGAGAAATCATGGATCAAGTGTAGTTTAAGGACCCCAAATTTCCAAACTATACCCCAAGTGTAATTTAAGGACCCCAGATTGAGCTGGGTCCTTAAACTACACTTGATCCGAAATCATTGCTGTCCATGCTGAACAATTTTATTTTATTTGAAAAAGCTTGTAAAGATCATGCACACCAGTAAAAAGTTTGCACCCAAGAGTGCCTCTGTGCCTGTATCTGTGATACAACAATGGGTGTTATATATTGTAGTTAATATCATCCTTTATACCTTTCAAAGATGGCTCACAAAGTATTTCAAGAAATATTATTTTTTAGATGTGTAGTTTCTCATACTTGTTTGATATTTTTTTTGAATAAATCATTATTGTTTGCTATTGTTTTATCACTTTTTTTTCGAAAAATGACCTACTTCATCACATAACAGGGACCCAATTCTTGAATTCATTTTTATAATTACTTTTGTTTTAATTTAGATTTGATATATCTTAATGCGAAGATCAATTATTCTGAATTAAATAAATTTATTATAAATTGATTGAAGCCTTTAATTTTAATTTCATGTCATAAAACGAACTCGAGATTTCCAATTTAATCTTCTTTCCAAGTCTGAATATTATTTTCTTCACTTTTATTTGCTATCTGTAATTTAAAGTTTAGGTTTTTAATTATGAAGAATCTCCCGCGCGGAAAACAGACCCATCCGATGACCGAAGTGCCAAAATGATTCGCTGGTAAAAAAAATAATCTTACAGATTCAAAATTGGAAAACGCTTTTGATGTTGTCTTTAATTATTGGGGAGGGTATGAATTTTCCAGCCATAAAAAGAAATTCCGCTATTTGATTTGTGTAAAATATCTGTCAGAAATATCTATTTTTGGTCATTTTTTTCGCGCAAATATATCTGTAAATAAATATATAACCTACACAGGGCTGATATTTCGAAATATTTTACTATAATGATGATAATTATTTCATGATTTATTACTTATGTAAACATTGAAGAAGTTTGTTATTTCATAACATCTGATATTGATAGAGAATGAGTTCTTTTATTGATGGTGCTTTAGTCAGTTAATTTTTGATGACATTTTGAAGTATTGGATGACTGTAGAACTTATATCTTGTTGGTTTGTGTGATTCTTGTTCATCAATGTTACTGTAGGTTTCTATTTTTCTGTGTCTGTGTGTTTAATTTAATAAATACTAATAATATATACATGGTTACATAGTTCCTATAATAATAGTACTAATTAATGATGTTATTTTATATTATAGAGAAATAATTTTTAGGAGAGTGTTTTTTAGTTCAAAATGAATTTCACTATTAATGTATTTACTGTAAAGTTACTTTTAATAAACATATTTTTTTACCTAACGATTATATAATTAAATGTAAACAAGTTTTATTTAATATTATAATATTATTTTCATTAGGATGTATCGAAATAGAAATATTTTATACAGGGTGGCGTAAAACAAGGAAACCTATTTTACAAACTAGTTTACCTATTTTACAAACTAGTTTACCTATTTTACAAACTAGTTTACCTATTTTACAAACTAATAAAGCTAGGAATTTTCTAAAAACATCATTCTATTCCTTTAATTTGTCTGCATCTATTTTGAAAATATTTTAAAGTTAAGACAAAAATAAACATCCTGCAGCGAAATAAAAAAAGTTAATTAAAAATTGCTTCCGCGAGGACGAAATATACAATAGGTATAACTCATTTCATATGGATGTAAATACATTAAATTATATTATTTTCTGCAACAAATAAAAGACAATTAAAACCTTAATTATCATTTGAGAATTGATGTTTGATATAAAATTGATTGATATCTTTAATACAATCAGTTCGCCGTTAATTTGTATCCCCTATTCGAAACCTTCAAAATGCAGCTTTCAAAAGAACAGAGTTTTTTTTGTGACAAGTTATTTGAACACTGAAAGCTTTACACAGGTTCAACCTCATTTTGAACATAGCTTTCCGGAAAGAATTCCACAAACTATAAACCATAATCACTTAAATTAATAAGTTTAAAACTGAAGAAACCACTTTATTTTGAACAAAAAGCGATTAGGTCGCAGGGGTACAGAATGAACACATGAAAACATTAATCTTATTCATGAACAATTTATTGAGAATTCAAACATATCAATCAGAAGGAATGACTTAGACATAACTAAAGACTAGTTTCAATGAATTGTTAAACACGATGTGAAGTATCATCCTTTCAATAAGCAAGCAAGGCGCGAACTCTTTTGCCCTGTTCACACTAGGACCTATAGGCACTAAAAATTACTAGATGCGAGACATCAGCCACATGTCTGGGCATCAAAAAGTGCGCGATGTGTATACACTAGGCATGGAGTTATGCTGCACTTTTGATTCAGAATGTCGCTGTAATTTCAAAAATGAGTGATTTAAAACTTTTCATTTCTGTGAGTAAAAAGTAGAAAATAGGTAGTAATAAAGAATATTAAATACGTAAGTAGGTACCTAGTTTGAAGGATTCTGCCTTGTTTTCATTAAACTGATTCAGCAAAACAATAATATGTTTATATTTTACCTCTTTACTTGCATTATTTAAATTAAATAATAATTGATTTAAATATTTTTGTGAGCTTTTTTCCCCTTGTTTTTATTATAAAAGACCGTTTTTATTAGCCACAGACAAGGAAAATCGTGGTGAAACCCAATGAGCTGTCAGATTGCTACTGAAAGTTGCAGCATCAGACACAAAAGAATGCCAACTCTCAATACTCCCTTGAACACATAAAGTTGCTCGAGTTGGCACTAAATCAGCCAGTTTTTAGTGTGTGTTGCGGGATCATTCACTTTTTAGTGCCTATAGTGTGTTTAGATTTACTGACAGTCTAAATTTTTCAAAATGGTTTCTGTACAGAAATGTACGTTTTGTAGAAGATATCGTGAATGGTGATGAAGAAGTATTTCCATGAATGAAAGAGTCGATAAACAAAACGTTAATTGAATGAAAAATAGCATTTTTAAAATTTAATACTACCATATGGAAATAAATTATACCTATTCTTAAGTCTTTTTGTGTCTTTCGTCCTCGCGCAAGCCCTTTTTATTTATATTTTTTCAATTCGCTGCAAGATATTTAATTTTAGTCGTAAGTTTAGAGAGGTTTCCACGAAAGATACAAAGAAAAACAATAAAAATAAAACTGTGTTTTTAGAAAAATTCTAACTTTGAAAGCTTGTAAAATAAACTAAAATGGGTTTTCTTTTTTTTCGCCACCCTGTATAGTAACATGCAATTGAGAAATGCCATCAGGATTAACGAAGTATAGTTACATTGATGTAAGGATTTTCACAGAATTATGAATTTTAATTGAATTGTGAATTTTGATTGAATTGTGAATTTTCATTGAATTGTGAATTTTCATTGAATTGTGAATTTTCATTGAAATAATTGGATTTTTAACAAAATTATGAATTTTCATTGAATTATGAATTTCATTGAATTATGAATTTTCATTGAATTATGAATTTCCATTGAATTATGATTTTTCATTGTATTTTTGTTTAAAATTGAATTAAGAATTTTCTTTGAATTTCAAGAAATTGACATATTTCTGAGACTATGTTTTGCTGGAATTACTAAGAAAGCATTTCTTTCCCACCAGACAAATTGATACAGACTGCAAGGGATGAATAAACTAAGCAAGAACAAGAACTCTCCTTACGTAAAACCTAAATAAAGTCCCAGAGTCTTGGTTTGACGGAGAGAAAGACACACCGAACAGTTACTTGATGCTGTGCCCGCCCCTCAGACTCTATACGAGGGCAAGGCCCGCCCTCGGAGTTCATTTTTAGTGCGAGGGTAAGTAAGATCCTCCCCTCGCGTACGGAAAGAGCTGAGTACGTGTGTACAGGCCTCATTGTACCACAAACATCAGTAGTGAGTAGAGGTGCGCTGTTGATAAAAGATAAGCTGCATTCTTATCAGTGAATTTGGAAGTGTGGACAGAAAACATGAAGTAGATAACTTCAAAATAGAGAACAGTCAGTTTAATGAAGAACTGTGATTGAGTGGTGAATGTAGTTTGGAAGACTGTTGAAGTGCTTCTTTCAATGAACTTTTTATCGAAGAAACTATCGTGAAGAGTTAAAATGGTGGAGAAAATAGCGAATAAACTAGCGTCAATGGTGCACGAGGCCACGGAAATAGTTAACCATCAATATAACCCAGGTAAAGAAAGGAATTGGATAAAGGAATTAAAGAAAGGAATTGTATGAAGGAAATAAATATAGTAATTGGATAAAGGAAATAAAGAAAGGAATTGTATGAAGGAAATAAATAAAGGAATTGTATAAAGGAAATAGAGGCAAAATAAGTTATCAAATTAAAGCTAGAAAAATAAATTGGTTAACAGGAAGAGCCCTAGGTAGGGTTCTTGCTCGGACAACATTGACCAAAGATTGGGACAATATTGACCCGAAAAATAATGCTATGTGGAAGATAGAAATTGACAAATAACAAATTAGAAAAAAAATTTAATAGATTAAATCACATTTGAATATTTTGTTCGTATTGCATTAAAATATAAAGGGTTAAACGCAATATGTAATAATATATATAAATTAATACAGATTTCAAAATTTTCAGAAGTAAACACATTAGTAATGGACATATTTATTAACATTGTTCAATATTATTGTTAGGTAGTTAAGATAATCATCTACATTTTGCTAATTATATTGATGATTTCTACAGAGGGTAGAAAAAACGTAGAAAATTTAGGTAGACAGATGCACTAGAGTTCGAGTCCGTTATCTCATATTGCAATAATCATTTATTGATGTTTATTGCGAATTAAAACATATATATTTATAAGATATTTTCATACAATATTTAGCATTCGAAACTTTTTTGTAAATACGGATGATTATTTGATGATATTTCATATTATGAACAAATATATATGGTTTTAAGATGTATATAGATTACCTATTCGATAAATAAAAAAATAGAAGTATATTTCCTATATTACAGTCAGTTAGTAGGTAATGAATGAAAAATCTATACAAAAAAAATGTAGCTGTATATTCCTTATCTTATTGTTGCCAGTTAGTAGTTAAATAATAAAAATTAAAGATTATTCTTTTGATTAATTATTTCTTTATTTTAAATAATCTTAAAAATCTCTGTTTGTGAATAAACTCATTGCTTTTCAAATGAGGCAACTTTTTGTTAAATGATAGTACATTCCAACCTATTTTAACCGTTGAATTAAATAGTTTTGTCGACACTGATATAATCTTCAAACCTTATCTCTGAGGTGACACTTCTCAGACACGTACAATTCGAGGAAGTGTAATCTTGGTAGTGACACCTTTTTGTCACTGATATGGCTACATACTCTATAAAAAGGACATGTTTTTATTTGCTTTATTATATACATGTAAAATAAAACTACGTGAAAAATGAATATACATAAAAAAATATTGAGAAATTTTGTTATTGTTATAGTAATACATAATTCACAGGAGTATATTTTGAAGTACCAGGAGTATATTTTGAAGTACCAGGAGTATATTTTGAAGTACCAGGAGTATATTTTGAAGTACCAGGAGTATATTTCTAAGTACCTGGAGTGAATTTCTAAGTACCTGGAGTAAATTTCTAAGTACCGGGAGTAGATTTCTAAGTACCAGGAGTAGATTTCTAAGTACCAGGAGTAGATTTCTAAGTACCTGGAGTAGATTTCTAAGTACCAGGAGTAGATTTCTAAGTACCAGGAATAGATTTCTAAGTACCAGGAGTAGATTTCTAAGTACCTGGAGTAGATTTCTAAGTACCAGGAGTAGATCTCTATGTATCTGGAGTAGATTTCTAAGTACCAGGAGTAGATTTCTAAGTACCTGGAGTAGATTTCTAAGTACCTGGAGTAGATTTCTAAGTACCTGGAGTAGATTTCTAAGTACCTGGAGTAGATTTCTAAGTACCAGGAGTAGATTTCTAAGTACCAGGAGTAGATTTCTAAGTACCTGGAGTAGATTTCTAAGTACCTGGAGTAGATTTCTAAGTACCTGGAGTAGATTTCTAAGTACCTGGAGTAGATTTCTAAGTACCAGGAGTAGATTTCTAAGTACCAGGAGTAGATTTCTAAGTACCTGGAGTAAATTTCTAAGTACCAGGAGTAGATCTCTATGTATCTGGAGTAGATTTCTAAGTACCAGGAGTAGATTTCTAAGTACCTGGAGTAGATTTCTAAGTACCTGGAGTAGATTTCTAAGTACCTGGATTAGATTTCTAATTACCAGGAGTAGATTTCTAAGTACCAGGAGTAGATTTCTAAGTATCTGGATTAGATTTCTAAGTACCAGGAGTAGATTTCTAAGTACCAGGAGTAGATTTCTAAGTACCGGGAGTAGATTTCTAAGTACCAGGAGTAGATTTCTAAGTATCTGGATTAACTATTTAAGTCAATTGTAACATGGAGTGGCAGTTATTTTTAATTATACTAGGTAGCTAGTGTTAACTTACTACCTAGTTACAATTATTTCTTACTTCACTAGGTAGCTAGGGTTAACATACTACCTATATAGTTACAATTATATCTAACTTCACTAAGTAGCTAGGGTTAACATACTACCTAGAACTTCACTAGGTAACTAGGGTTAAAATTCTACCTAGTTACACTTATATCAAACTTCACTAGGTAACTAGGGTTAACATTCTACCTATTTACAATTATATCTAACTTCACTAGGTAGCTAGGGTTAACCTACTACCTAGTTACAATAATATCTAACTTCACTAGGTAGCTAGGGTTAACATACTACCTAGTTACAATTATATCTAACTTCACTAGGTAGCTAGGGTTAACATACTACCTAGTTACAATTATATCTAACTTCACTAGGTAGCTAGGGTTAACCTACTACCTAGTTACAATAATATCTAACTTCACTAGGTAGCTAGGGTTAACATACTCCAAGTGTGTATTCTTACAAAGCAAGATTATAATTAGAGTTATCATAACCTTAAGTATCTACCCCCAAGCCATGTATAACACTGTTCTCTTCTCCCAGCAGCAGACCTAGCGAGAGGTTGTCCCGAAGTGTGCGAAGGATGTCACCACACTATTCAGGACAGGTTTATCATGAGGGTGCTAGACTCGTCCTGGCACGAAGAGTGTTTAACTTGCTGTGTCTGCAGGATACAACTGTCAAACTCATGCTTCGCCAGGGAAAATAAACTATACTGCAAATTAGACTACGACAGGTGAGACTTACTTTATTTCTTTAGAATTAGGTAATGTAATCGATAAGTTAAATGGACAATGTATGTATATGAAAACGAATTGAGATTTTTTTTTTAAATTTAATGGCAATTTTTTAAGTTTATGGCAATGCTTCAAAAATATATTTCATCGCGAATATACATTCTAAGATATTTATAAAATATTATAGTTTCTACATGTATATGATATTCAATCAGTTTAATTATTAAATTCATTCATTTCAATAACATTTATATATTATAATTGAATTGATTTCAATTTCATTCATTCATTGAAATTGTTTTAATCTATTACAATTACAAATTTACAATAAACAAAATTATATTCATTAATTTCAATTTCATTCATTCATTGAAATTGTTTTAATTTATTACAATTACAATAATAAAATTGTATTCTTTCATTAAAATTTCATTCATTCATCAGTTACACGTACTCATTCATTGAAATTATTTTCATTAATTACAAACGCATTCATTAGAGTACTATTTCGTACGAAAAACCTAAATGCTTTAATGTGAGTAAATAAAAATCTATATCTTGAAATAAGTTTTTTATTAATTAAAAGTCGATGTTTCATAAAACACTCTATAATTGAATATTATAATATTTTTCCTTTATTATTGCACTGATCTACAGAATAAGGTTGATGAACATACGGAAAATATTTCTATATATAATATATAAAAATTAACACATCTATTAAATTATCAAAAATTGACCACAGTTCATGAATAACTAAAATTACAAAGTTCAACTTAATTTTTGTACATAATCAACTTTCGATTTATTGTTTTACGATATAAATTAAATTAGTCGAATACTGAGGATATTATAGACATTTTCAGGTGGTTTATTATGACCATCTGGTTAGTCCTTTGGACCCAAAGTATTGTTCTTATTGAAGGTTCAAGGGCCCCAGACCTTTCAATGAACCACTTCAGTGTTCTGAACAGGTTCAAATGGACCGTTCACTCTATTGCCAATATTGGAAAAATTATAGGATTAAAAAATTATATCGATATTATATAATTTATATTCGTACGATTAACCACCTGTTGGTGGGCTTAATTATATACTGATCTGAAAACACTAAATTTGTACAATTAAACTTTATTTAAATTATATGGTAATGAATTCAGCCCTACAGAAAAATGTATCGAATGTCTTTAGCTGAAAATTAAAAAGATTATTTTATTTTTGTATCTCATTGACATTTTTCAGTTTTTAATATTTGATACGGGAATTAATTACTAATTGATGAGTTATTCATTTTTCATGGAGTTACGTATTTCTTAATTAGTCTAGTGTTGTGACAATATGCTTTTGAAATCATAGACCTAAGGAATATCACAGACGAAACGAAATGAAATGGTATCGAATATTGTATACCGCTGGTTTAGAACGATGCAATACTCTTTAATTCTCTCCGTCTATAAAATTTTCGTGATTTATTATTTTAAAAGCATATTTCACAACCCTATTAATTACTAATAAAATGATAAATAATGGATAGAGTTACAGCAAATGAAATACTGATTACTGTTTTCTTTTATTGAATGTTAAAAGAAAATTTCAAGTACAACATATGCTCATAAACGGACAAGCCAATTTTCTTATTACATAATAAATGAGTTCAAGTCCATATGTAAGAATGTAATATTTTTCGGGCAATTTAAATCTAGTTATTCTTGTCACTGTGTCCTATGAAAACTGGTATAGACAATTAAAAAAAATCTCCGCTAAAGCTTATATAAAACTAACCTACAAATTCTAGGTTGCAGAATCATGCTAAAAATTATAACTATCAAGTAAACTTCAAGTTTCCCCTTGAAGATTCTTAAGCTAAACAAGATTTAATGTGATCTGGGATAATTTCATACAGTTGAAACCTGAAAAGTTATCGACTTTTGACATTGGGTTAAGTGATGAAAAAAGGAGTTTAACGTTACGATTTCTAGTGCCATTGGTAAGATTTAAGTACTCTGCATTATTTAGCATTTACGAAGATGCCCATTATAAAAATTCATTATTCATCACTTCATCAGACTACATTTCATCTTCTATCCATTCCCTCACTCTCCTCTCTCTTTCCTATCTTTCTTCCCTTACTCCCACCTCTTCCCCTCTCTCCCCACTCTCCCCACCCCCCATGTTGCAGAGGGTCTTTCCCCTCGTTACCGAAAGCTGTCTCTCCCTTTTGTTCCAGACTGCACAGTCTGTGCCAGGCTTAGCAACGCCTCCTAGTCTTACTTGGCCTTAACCAACCAATGATGAATATAGTACAGCACCAATACTGCATTGGTCAGAGATATGACAGTGTAAATGATAGGGTAAGCTACGAATTATCGGTCAGTTCCATATCTTCGGTCATGTAAGAAAAATGATATAAATAATAATAAATTTATTTATATTTATATTGGTATCTATGCGATACCTGTAACTATTTAATAAAAATTATTGTAATTTAACAGTTGTTTCTTATATGACCGAAGATGTGGAACTGACCGATAATTCGTAACTTACCCTATATCAGAATTTTAATTTGTGATTAAGAATAAATTTCAAATGAATTCCTATTAAATGTCATGAAATCTCTTTAACCATTCAGTCACAGAGTATACCATAATGTCACAATGTCTTGGCAGTTAACCTCCTATCGGTTATCATGGATGTAGCAGTAGCTTATCTAAGATAAGAGTTACTGATAAGGATACTTCACACCTCTCTCACAGTACACAAAGCTAGCACTTCTTTTTCTCACCAAATGAAGGGGTAGAAAAGCGGACGGATATTGACTGCAATTGCCTATATTTTATTCTATAGCTGTGTAATAATAATGGAAATTAACTGATTCGTAAAATATACTCCGTACTCTATTAGCTGCGATGCCTATTATGATTTAAAAATATAGAAACTTTTTTAATGCAGTTTGCCCTGTAATGAAAACAGAGAAAACCTTACGTTCCATTTATATTCTTGTTTTTTTTTAGTGAAGTTTTCATTTTCATTAATTATTATGAAAAATTTGGAATTGTACCTCATATAAAAAAAATTATTTATTATTTATATGTATAAAAACTTTGTCTAACATATTGAGCCTATAATAATTTCCTTATATTCTTTTTTAAATTTTTTCTTTCCAGTGACTTATGAAACACACTTTGTAATATAACTTCATTTTCTTTCTAACAATAATTTCGGTCTGATAGAACTGTTAGCTTAGCTCCTTTAATTCTGGCTCTAGAAACTCATGCTGGTTTTGTTTTTTCCCTCAGACTTTTTTCTGTAAAATGCGCTGGTTGCGGAGACAGACTGTTACCGCACGAGTTGGTGATGCGCGCGCAGCAGCTGGTATTCCACCTGCACTGCTTCGCCTGCGTCGTCTGTTGTCAGGTAAGTACATTGAAAGTCTCGTGTAGGGTAAATTACGAATTATCGGTCAGTTTCACATCTTCGGTCATATAAAAAAAACGATATTATAATTTTTTTTATTGGTATCCATGATCATGGATACCAACTAAAATGAAAAATAAATAACAATTATAATATCGTTTTTTCTTATATGACCGAAGATGTGAAATTGACCGATAATTCGTAATTTACCATACTATCAGAGAAAAGAGTCTCCGCATGATGTTAATTTTTCAAATCACAGTTTTCTAATTTCTTAGCATTTTCAAATTCTGACAAATTTGACATCGTGTACCCAGACCAATTATAAAATATCTACGAACATTACAATTAGTAAAGTTTAGTTTTGGAAATGTGAAATTAGCAAAATGTGAAAAGGTAATTTTGGATGGACTTTTCTTTGACTGTACACTAGTGTACTTCATCGGTATTGATGAAGTACCTTCAATTTTGGAGAAATTGCAAGGATAATAAAGTAACTAACGTCTGAAACAGAAAACTTCAATCTTTTTATCAGTTCAATAAAATACACTGTATCGTATACTTTTAACGAGATGATTAGATTAAAAAAGCTATATTTTCTATGTTTCAATATCAATGCGTTTGACTTGAAAAAAGCGCCGTTCAACCCTATTTTAGAAAAAAAACGAGAAATCAGAGTTTCACTAACCAACTCTTGTGTTCAGGTTCTTCAAAAGGGTGACCAGTACGTCCTTAGAGGGCACCAACTCTTCTGCAGAGCCGATTACGAGAAAGAACTGTTTCTCCTACAGCAACAAACGGGACAGGGGGAGTGGCTTTGTAAGTATCTAATAAAAAAAAACAATTTTTTCTACATCCTTATGCAGTAACATAAATGCTTTAGATGAATGGTCAAATTTGAACTCTTCAGAAGCGTACACACTGAGAAGATTCTGGATATACCAATACATTCAAAACAGTCTAAGGTTCATAGTTACAAGCTGCTAATTACAGTTTATATAATCTTCCATTCAAGTTGAAATTGATTAATGAATAAATTTGAGTTCTTTAAAGAATGAATTCAATTTATCTATGAGGTGATCTCAGGCACTTCATTCGAAAACATCTAAGAAGCTTCTCAGTATGTACCAGTCATGTCAAAATTTTTATCTAAGTTGAATGATAATCTTCATGGCAATATTACAGAGAATATCACTAAGATATTTTATTGACGTCAGCTTAACCATAAAGATCCTCTAGGTGACGACTTCATCGTTGACGAAGGATCTCGTCCTCGAGATGGAAGAAGAGGACCTAAAAGACCGCGCACTATACTTACGTCATCCCAACGAAAACAGTTCATGAACTCATTTAATGTGTCCCCGAAACCATGCAGAAAGGTTAGTAACCATACCATTTAACTAAGATTTAAGAATTTATGAAAATTATGAAGTTAACTAATCAAGCATTTAATCAGTACCGTAAGATCTCTTAATAACTATACCTAACGAGTTGCTGCTAATCTAAAAGATAAATCCAAAAATCTTATAGCATCAATGGAAAGTCTTTTTAAACCTAAAAAAAACATCTGAACTTATTTCTCAATCATAACAGATTGAGCTTAAAACAGAGTAAACACTTTTTTTTGTACGAAAGGAGTTGATTTATTGATATTTTCAAATTGATATTCTCTTTACCTTCTTTTCGAATTATGAAAATTTCTCCCGTATGATAACCCACTGTTCGTTTATTAAAATTTTACCTATAATTATCAACAAGATTTAAATAGAACGAGAAAGTTTACGAATGGAGTATCACTGAAATAGCACTAGCGTTCACTCTTTTAAAGTTGGTTCATTTCGCCTCAGGTTCGAGAGCAGCTCGGCAAAGAGACTGGCTTGAGTGTTCGGGTGGTGCAGGTTTGGTTCCAGAACCAGAGGGCCAAGATGAAAAAGCTCCAAAGAAGAGCCAAGCACAGCAACGAGAACAATAATAACAATGATGATAAAGATGAGAAGGGAGAAAAAGATGGAGTTACGAAGAAGGAAACCGATGGTGAGAAAATGTTCTAATCTAGTTTGATTATATAATAGCGATTAGGTTCGTTCAAGGAGATTATTTCTTGCTCGTCTATATATGATATAATTTAAAACTACAACAATTACCATACAAGGGTTGAATAGGCCGTTAGGCTGACATTGTGTTTATATTATTTCGAAAAGTACCAGTGACTATAATAATTAAATTGAACAATTTGGTTTGTGTTTTGATGAAATTTTTCAGAATTTTTAGAAAAAAATATATAGCGAATTTATTAAATTTTTCAAAACTTATATTTGTTCTAATATCACTAAAATTTCATAATATAGATAGTTTGATTTTTTAGTTTAAAATTTCAATGGGGAAAAATAAGTTACAGTGGAGAAACGTGCCAGCATTCGTTAGAACTGTAACCAAATTTGTTTATCAGTTTAGGGCTTATCTGATTCTTTAAATCGAGTTTATGACTGCTATAAAGTAATCCATGTACACATTGCGACAGTGGCTCATATCTCCTGTAAAGGAAGATAAGAAACAGAGATTGAATTGCACTGATAGTACTGAACTACCTCTTCTACACCTAATTAAAATTACTGTAAGTAATTAATAGGTAGAGTGGAAGGGCTCATATTTTTGACATACACTAAGTTTATATCATTATTATTACCAGGATTTTTTCATTGAAATTAATTATTGTTTTTTACAGGAAAAAAATGATAGATTAGGCATACTCCTTTTTCTATTAGTTTATATAATCATAATTACAAGGAAAAGTTTTCGTTGTAATTAATACGAATTAACAATTTCATTACTTTTTTTTCGCAACCTAAAACTAAAGAAAGTTATCTCTTATAGGTGGTTTTGGGGGTCTCACTCCCCTTGACTCAGTGGAATCCCCCTACGCCACGACCCCCAAAAGCGGCAGTGGGGCTGTGCCCCCCTATTCCCCGGAAAACGAGAGCTACCCGGCCCACTCCGGAGACTCTTTTTGTGGCTCTGACCTCAGCCTCGATGACTCCAGAATGGACGGATTTGACGACGAGAAAGATCTGTGAGTTGAAAGTTAATAATAATAATAATATAATAAGTTTATTAGAAAATAACGGGTTGCAAACAGAGAACAGTAATTCAAATATGAAAGTGAAAACTAAGCCAACTGGTAGTCTAATATGTTTAATTATGCGATTGTATTATTTATCTTTATTTCACTAATTGAAAAATAATGTGAAGGTCTATCTATAATTTAGAGAATTTTCATTAGTCATTTCAAGCATATCGGGTAAAGAATTTCATAATCGGTAGATACAATACTTTATTTTCCCTTCAATTGTGGCAATGTTTGTCTTATTAAATATCCTAATAAGAGTCGCATTGTTATTGAATTAGAAGAAAAATTAAATAACTATTTCAATAATTGGTTTCAATTATTAAAATAATCATATCATTATTAAAGTATGGTCTCTATCAGCAAAATTTGACAGTGGTATACCTTTTTCTAAGTAAAAATACATGTATTAGGTCACACCGTGATATTTTAAATAGCTTTGCATTTCGTTTAATTTTAGATTTAATTGTGTGGTAGGCTGCAATGGTAATAAAATGATTAATTTATCTTTAAAAATAGCATTAAATGGAGGTACTAAATGCATTTAATTTCTCCATTCCAAACAGTAACACCACATCACAGTCTTCACAGTCTAATGTCAATAGTCTGAACAGCTCCATGGGCAGCTCCATACCCCCGGGGGAAGTGAACACCCTGGTGGGGGTGTCGCCTAACCTCTACCCCCAAATAAACCCCATTGATAAACTCTACCTCATGCATAACTCCTACTTTGAACACTGACGTACGGCCCCCCTGGGGGGAACTGAAGACCCCCAAACGTCCCTTCCACCACCACCTCCACAGACGAGTCAACCACTGCAACCTCCCCCTCCTCCCCCACAGTCAATACCCATGGGCCTGGGCATCCCCCCACTCTGGCACACCCCCCAAAGACCCGCTAGACTCGGCAGTGCCCCCCGGTCTCTGCTGGAAATGGGAATGACCATGCCTGGGGTGTGGGGGAACCTTCCCACGCCCCAATAGACACCTCCTGACTGTTACCTCCTCCTCCCCACGAAGAACACCCTTTGTGAAGCTGAGGAGAGGAGCCGAGAGTGATGTGAACGTGAGGAGCCGAGAGAGATAATGTGAGGAGCCGACAGAAAATGTTTCTTAGAAAAGCCACGAAAAATAAGTCAATCTACAACCCTATTTCAAAATTGTGGAAGATACTATAATGAAAAATAGGAGTTAACTCAAACATATTGAATCGCGTTGTCGAAATACGGTAACACATGTTTCAACCTGCGAATGAATTACTCCGAACAAAGGTAACACTCCTATCGTAATGTGGCGGGCAAATGTGCAATAGAGAAGTAAGGTGATAAAGATGTGGCAAAGAAAAACCAAACTAAAATAACAAGAATTAAAGAATTAACTTCTATCAAAGTTTATCGTTTCTCAAGAATGAAAATTGAAGAAAATAAATATGTTAA
This sequence comes from Caprella mutica, assembly GCA_947561585.1. Lineage (NCBI taxonomy): Eukaryota > Metazoa > Arthropoda > Malacostraca > Amphipoda > Caprellidae > Caprella > Caprella mutica. The sequence goes on along the minus strand of CANNZV010002547.1, from coordinate 66,716 downwards.
TTATAAAATTGTAATTCTGTAAAGAAATGTAATCGATGTGCCAAAAAAACATAGTAAAACTTCAATTACGTGCCAAGTTTTGAAACAACTTTATTAATTGTGTTATGATTTATATCTAATTTCACCAAGAAATGACATATCAATTTCATATACATTTATATATTTTTTTCAATATATGTTTAAGATTTACTAGAAATGGAAATTGAAGATAAAATGACATAACATAAATTCGTTTATGAGATATAACATTTATTCCAAATACTGTCATCGAATGGATTAACGTGTAAATCATAGTCAGTCATATTCCTGATCCACACTCATATTCGTTATCTTCAATTTTAGGCAATGAGCCTCATGTTCGTGTATATAATGAAGTCATAATACATATCATATTCGTTTTCTATCATCATATTTATTGTGATGTTCTACAATCATGTTCATTATACATGTTCATTAACTGTATAGTCATGTTCATTGTTCATACTCACCCTAAGTTAACTATTTAAATGTGATATTGGTGTTGTATTTAATATGTATATCTATGTCCCTAAAGACATACCTATAAAAAATTATTCAAATAAGAACTATCGTCGATTTACTAATAGTAAATAAAGAAAATTTAATTAAAGACAATGACAGACATATGATTATATCTTACAGAAAGAAGGATTTGTTCCTGGGGTATTCCTGTAGTATCCCAGGGATAAATCTTTCTTGCCTGGGCTATAATTATATATTATTTAGACATAATCAGCACATTTCTCTCATTTAGTTTTATTAGTCTGCTATATGCATGGCAAATTAATAGCTATGTTACCTTTTTGAAAATACGGACTGTGTTATTGTCGGACAATAATCTAAAGACAGATAGCAGAGTAATCAGCTTTAATTTACTATATTAATAGTGTTAATTATTTGTTCCTAATTTTCTAGTCATAACCTTTAATTTATTAGAACTGTTGTTATCATTTTTTTGTTCATTAAAATACATCAACTGAAAATATTGAAATGGGTAGTACTTTGAATAGTGGGTTTATTAGGACTTTGTGAGAATTAATTTGCCAAAGTGTTAGTGAAGAATGAATCTAAGGTCAATTATTAATTAAAGGTCAATGTGAATTAAAGGTCAATGTGAATTAAATGTTGATAAAAGGTCAAAATTTACTTAAAATCAAAATTCATGCATGAAGGATTTTTTCCTGGGATATTTCCTTAATATCCCAGGAATAGTTCTTTCTAATCTGGGTATGACTTATGAAATAAAGGTCATTATGCGTTTAGGGTTAGATGAATTAAATGTCAAAGATAATTTAAGGTCCCAATGAATTTAACATTTTAAGGTCAATATGTTGCTGTGTATAAATTTTATCTGCTGACCAGAGGAGTCAAAACTAATTTTAAAAACTTTATGTGTATATGGCTAAGAATTATTATTCCACTGTATATATCTCATCCTTAATAAAAATGTATGAATATGATTGGTATCATTAATTCTGATAGAACTCAATTTTCGGTAATTATTCTTCTTATCTACCTAGGCAAAATTAATTATTTGAATGAAATTTATTACACATTGAATAAATGTATCCTAATATATTAAAATGATATATTACTTTTTAATGCAAAATTATTTATTTGGATGAAAAGTTTTATACAGTGAATAAAGTTTAAATCATAATTTATTGGCAGGATTTATTATTTTAATTATTTTTCTAAAATTCCTTTAATGAAAAAAATGTTCGGTATTTCCTAGGTATTTTACCCCACTATTATACGAAGGGAGCGTATTTTGCGTAAGTTCGTTGCTCGGTGTCGGCCATTTTGTCAGGACTGAAGGGCCCTCATAACTGTACAAATAGGGGAACAACGCCCCCTAGAGGAGAGGCTCTTAACACTCTGAAATAAAAGAGAGGCAGGAGATATTTTTTGGTGGGATTATATAGTAAAAGTTATTACAGCGGAGAAAATTGATGCAAGTACTTTATCACTGAAATTCATATTTCTATTACGAAAAGGCAAATGTAATATTTGATTACATTTCAATGTATTGATTATCAATTAAATTGATCGAATTGGGTAAGCTGAAGATATATAAGAAAAGCGATATAATAATTATTTTTTAATTTTAGTTTTAATCGGTATATCCGTAGGTATCATGGATACCAATAAAAATATAAATTAAACTAGTGTACTTTCCCGTTAAAAATAGCGGGTAATCATCAATACCATTTTATTACCCATTATTTCAAATAAAATTACATTTTCTGCATAGTCTAATTTATTTCATAGATAAAATACATTTAAAAATTGAATAAAATCAAAGGAATGTAAATTTCAAGTCAATATATTCCCATGCGTATCATAGTTACATTCTTCAGGTTTAATAACCGTCGCGCAAAAGCGGACACCAAATAAATAAATAAATAAACAAACTAAGGAAATTATTAGTATAGATAGAAGATAATAATTGTTATATCGTTTTTTCTTATATGACAGAAGATGTGAAACTGACCGATAATTAATAACTTACCCTAATAAAATATACTGAAGAAAATTTAGTTTATTTCCTGTTATTCCATTGAATGTAACAATAATAGAAGGTCCCATTATTTAGAGAAAAACATACATACTGAAATCTACGGTAAAGACAACCAGTATTTCATTTACTTTTATTTTCGATATAAAAAATAATAAGTATATCGATAATAATAAATATCAATATATTACCTCACACTATTTCCATTGAAATGTAAGTACCAAGACCTACAGAAAATTATGCATCACCTCTCTTATTATGCATCAGATCTTATTATAAAATATCTATGCATCACCTATCACATTATGCATGGTTCCATAACAGTTTCCAGTGGCAATATAGGACACTTGGTAACCATGAGCAAAGTTAAGGAATGCGGGGGTAGGAGAGGCTCTAAATCAGGGGATATTGGCACTTAGCGAGCACAGGCAACGGGGGATAACGAACCGGAAAATCGGCTATGAATTGTCTGCTAAACGGCCATTGGCAAAAACCAATCTGTCTAATTTAATTTAAAAGGGGTGAGAGGGAGAGAATTGGTGAGGGAAATGGTGAGAGAATTGAAAAATATATAGAAAACGCAATAATTAAATATTAATACTAAAAAGGGTATAGTTTAAATATTGTTTATCGTTAAAACCTTAACGCTTAGTTTATCGTTCAAACCTTACCGCTAAATTTATCGTTCTAACCTTAACGCTAAGTTTATCGTTCTAACCATACCGATAAGTTTATCGTTAAAACCTCAACGCTAAGTTTATCGTTCAAACCTTACCGCTAAGTTTATCGTTAAAACCTTACCGATAAGTTTATCGTTAAAACCTCAACGCTAAGTTTATCGTTCAAACCTTACCGCTAAGTTTATCGTTAAAACCTCAACGCTAAGTTTATCGTCCAAACCTTACCGCTAAGTTTATCGTTCAAACCTTACCGCTAAGTTTATCGTCCAAACCTTACCGCTAAGTTTATCGTTCAAACCTTACCGCTTAGTTTATCGTTCTAACCTTACCGCTAAGTTTATCGTTCAAACCTTACTGCTAAGTTTATCGTTCAAACCTTAACGCTAAGTTTATCGTTCAAACCTTACTGCTAAGTTTATCGTTCTAACCTTACCGCTAAGTTTATCGTTCAAACCTTACCGCTTAGTTTATCGTTCTAACCTTACCGCTAAGTTTATCGTTCAAACCTTACTGCTAAGTTTATCGTTCAAACCTTAACGCTAAGTTTATCGTTCAAACCTTACTGCTAAGTTTATCGTTCTAACCGTACCGCTAAGTTTATCGTTCTAACCTTACCGCTAAGTTTATCGTTCTAACCGTACCGCTAAGTTTATCGTTCTAACCTTACCGCTAAGTTTATCGTTCTAACCGTACCGCTAAGTTTATCGTTCTAACCATACCGCTAAGTTTATCGTTCAAACCTTACTGCTAAGTTTATCGTTCAAACCTTACCGCTAAGTTTATCGTTCAAACCTTACCGCTAAGTTTATCGTTCAAACCTTAACGCTAAGTTTATCGTTCAAACCTTACCGCTAAGTTTATCGTTCAAACCTTACCGCTAAGTTTATCGTTCAAACCTTACCGCTAAGTTTATCGTTCAAACCTTACCGCTAAGTTTATCGTTCAAACCTTAACGCTAAGTTTATCGTTCAAACCTTAACGCTAAGTTTATCGTTCAAACCTTACCGCTAAGTTTATCGTTCTAACCGTACCGCTAAGTTTATCATTCTAACCGTACCGCTAAGTTTATCGTTCAAACCGTACCGATAAGTCGGTAGAAATCAAGGATGTATCGGTGACAGAGTGATCCGTACATACGCACACACAAAGAGTCTGGAATTTAATAACAGGAGAAACAGGAGTGGAGCGTAACGGGGAAACAACCTGAACAGTGAGTCCTAACGGAGAAGAAATAGTGAGCAGGAATCTGCCTTCCTTTTACTTATACTTCCCTTGGATGGACTATCCATGGTATTTAGTGTTTCTTTACCAATATAAGTGATATCATACTATTATGTACCACTATGCATGGTGGTTAGTATACCATTAAAGAGGTTACTGTACCATTATATACCATTATAGTGAATATCTTTTGTAAATAATGAATAATAAACTATTATAGTGAATATCCATGGTAAATAATGGATAATAAACTATTATAGTGAATAAATTACTAGCTGAGGGAAAATGAACTATTATTCCTCTTCTTTAAGCCTCCTTCAGATCGAAACGTCAGATTTTTTATAAATTAGATAATTTTTACTTTTTTTCTGTTTCTAAAAAGGTTATATGTAGAATAATAAATTCTGATATCAGTATTTTCAATTAACGATAAGATTTTTTAGACCGTTTTGAAGTTGCTGAGTACAAATGGTGAGTAAATTAAATATTAATATAGTGAATGATATGCTAATCAATGTTCAAAATGATTTCGAACTGAACAATTTTTTTCCATGTCCAGAATTAATTTTATATAAAACATATAGTTAAGTAATTGTATTTCTCTTTAAATTTCATCATGTTTCGTCTTAAATAAAATAAAAGTGGAAAGGAGACTTTTTAATTTAAAATTTCTACGCCTTTATTGGATAGAAGAAAGTAGAAGAATTTAATGAAAATTTATCCGTGTTAGAGGAGTAGAATAAAATTGAGACAGAAGATGGAAGAAACTGATCAGTTTACAATTTTTCCCTATATTAATTTGTCCCTATAATAATTTGTCCCTATAATAATTTGTCCCTAAATTAATTTGTCCCTATATTAATTTGTCCCTGTATTAATTTGTCCTTGTAATAATTTGTCCCTATATTAATTTGTCCCTATATTAATTTGTCCCTAAATTAATTTGTCCCTATATTAATTTGTCCCTGTATTAATTTGTCCTTGTAATAATTTGTCCCTATATTAATTTGTCCCTATATTAATTTGTCCCTAAATTAATTTGTCCCTATATTAATTTGTCCCTGTATTAATTTGTCCTTGTAATAATTTGTCCCTATATTAATTTGTCCCTATATTAATTTGTCCCTATATAAATTTGTAACTGTAATAATTTGTCCCTATATTAATTTGTCCCTATAATAATTTGTCCCTATATTAATTTGTCCCTATATTAATCTCTCCCTATATTAATTTGTCCCTATATTAATTTGTCCCTATACTAATTTCTCCCCATATTAAAATATGGTTGTCAGAATTTTAGTATTGCCATTTATTAATTGTCACTATATTTATATTAGTACCTACACGTTTTAATAACATATTGATTTGTGTGGTGCTCCCAGTTCAAATTTACCCCCAGTCTCAGTCACTACCTAAAACTTTATGTTTTTTATTAGAGAGAATAAAACTTTATGAAGTTTGGCGACTAAAGTCGATGCGAAAAGTTTTTACGTTGGAGAGAGAGAGAGAGAGAAAGCTGTTTGAGCTGTAGGCCTAGGCAATTTGTATGAGGGGGGGGGGGGGGAGGGGGGAGAATAGGGTGGAAAGATGGGGTTGGGATAGAAAATAGGGTTTCAAGATCCTTTCGCTGCAAGAGACTTTTGCCGGAAATATGACAATTTTTACCTATTACACTATCAAACCTGACCAGGAGGATAGGGCACGCTCCCCCTCCCCCAACCCCCCAACTGGACCGCTAACCTAACCTTAGGTGAACTATATATCTTTATATTTATAATGCATAGTGTTTTTGAAATTTTCGGTGAAAGTGTCGTTTGGCGAAAATAGAACAATAGGAAAAGGTTGGAGTAGAAAACACGAAGTAAAAAGTACCCATTCTACCCCATTCTACACCATTCTACCCCATTCTACTCCATTCTACTCCATTCTACCCCATTCTACCCCATTCTACTCCATTCTGCACCATTCTACCCCATTCTACCCCATTCTACTCCATTCTACACCATTCTACACGATTCTACCCCATTCTACACCATTCTACACCATTCTACCCCATTCTACTCCATTCTACCCCATTCTACTCCATTCTACCCCATTCTACTCCATTCTACCCCATTCTACACCATTGTACCCCATTCTACACCATTCTACACCATTCTACACCAATCTACGCCATTTTACTCCATTCTACCCCATTCTACTCCATTCCACCCCATTCTACACCATTCTACACCATTCTGCACCATTCTACACCATTCTACCCCATTCTACACCATTCTACCCCTTTCTACACCATTCTACACCATTCTACTTCATTCTACCCCATTCTACACCATTCTACACCATTCTACCCCTTTCTACACCATTCTACACCATTCTACTTCATTCTACCCCATTCTACACCATTCTACACCATTCTACACCATTCTACACCATTCTACACCATTCTACTTCATTCTACCCCATTCTACACTATTCTACACCATTCTACCCCATTCTACCCCATTCTATCCCATTATACACCATTCTACCCCTTTCTACACCATTCTACACCATTCTACTTCATTCTACCCCATTCTACACCATTCTACACCATTCTACTTCATTCTACCCCATTCTATCCCATTCTACCCCATTCTATCCCATTCTATCCCATTCTACCCCATTCTACCCCATTTTACCCCATTGCGTATTTCAAAAAATCACAAAGATTTTATCTCTAATGGAACGATTGAAATGTTAGTTTTTTTTTGAAGTTACAAAACCGATTTCAATTATGATATCATGAATTGCAAATTATTACAGTATCTGAATAGGATACAAATAATATTCCACTATGGATGATCTCTTACGGTGCAAGAACATTCATACTATATCTATTTACAGTCAATACAAATAATAAATGAAGCGAAAATATATTTATTTGTCGCCATTCATTTACTGCAACGATTGATTGAATTGAAAATAATTTTTGAAGTTATTTAATTCTCTTCAGAAATCATAAAATATATTTATCCTAAACCGAAAATAATTTCAATGTTTCATTTTACAAAACTACAAACAAACTCAGACGATTTCATAAGCTTCTTTTTATCTTGTGGTCAAAACCTAGCAAGGGGCTTCAGCATAAATTAATTATTACTGAAACAACTAAAATTCCATAACAGTAACATCAGTTCAAACCAAGACACAACGAAAAAATGAATATAATATAATACCTACTTTCTAATTAGAAATGTTTTCAATAAAATTCTTGATATTAAAAAGTTTTGTCCCCCTCAACAAATCCATGCATTTAATTTCTATTTCTTCACCACAAGTACACACAATCTCCGCGCAACTCATCTGGATTTCGAATTGCAATATCCAATGCAAATTCTCTGAAGAGGGCATCATATTCTGCATTGATTAGCAATATTCCTCTCATGATAAACCCCATCCCGGCCCCTTATTATTAATCAAACTTATACTCCCTGCTAAACTGTATGCAAGAATAAAATGGCAACCGATGCTCCCCCGTCATAAATATTTTCCATAAAATATGCCACGCCGTACCCACAACAAATGAGCTTTAATTAAAAGGCCAGAACGTGGAACCACGGGGAGGAACTGGTTGCAATATCCACTTACGTTTCTCTCCTTCATTCAATTTTTATCCTTATGCTCCTGTGCTTTAAGGCTGAGGTTGCTGTACCTTTCTGGAATTTGATTAAAAGTGAATAGCGTGATGGGATTTTGAGCTGTCGGTGCTCGGACTTAGGAGCTGTTTTGCCGTGTTTAGAAGTTAGGTAGGAAGAACTATTGATCTTTACAGCCTTCACTAAACATACAAACACAGACTATATCCAGTCTACTTTACTATTTTAGTATCTATACTCCTATATTCATCTATTTACCTTATCCTCTTTGACTTAAAGTCAATTGACTTATTAAGGACTCAGAAATTAATTATAGTTATTCACTATAATTTTCAGATATAGGAGAGCAAGATGGCAGTTCGGTTTATATAGTCATAGATATAAAGTCTGAAACTGAAGAATTAGCTTCTAAAATATTGTTAATTATAGAGATATCATGGAGTTATATGTTAATTAATGGAAGATTTGTAGTAATTTTAGTTTTATTTAGTGACTACTATTGAATATGACTGAAATTAACTCTTTCATTCTACATATTTTGTACTAAATTAATAATACCATCATTGTTAAATAAATTATTTTAGTTGAATCTGATGGAACGGACCAGATCGAAATTTAAGGTTCAAATACAAATTCCATTCAAAAATACGTTACTTTTAAAAAATCAATTAAACGTAACATTGTACTTCAGTATCAATATTTAGTAACAGATATGAACCTATGTATTTACCTAATCTATGATCTATCACTTAATAGTATATACATACAGTCGAAGAAGAGTGGTATTCGTAAAGATTTTTTTGACTCTTTACTAATTTCACATTTACAAAAAGAAGTTTAATTTTGGTTAATTTTTTTAAATGCTCGATTTTCAAATTGGTCTGGGAACAAGAGAAAAAAAGTACAATTCGAAAATAATAGGAAATTGGAAAACTGTAATTTGTGAATTTAATATCATTCATACTCCATTCTTTGATAATACATTTTCTAATATCAATTTATGACTCCTGAGTTTTCATAATATTCCAAAAATAGAATTTAAATTGCATTATGATTTTACTTTTACATCAGTTGACTTTACAGAGGAATAGGTAATGAAAAAATAGGTAAGTGAAATCATTTATTATAATACATACAATGAAAAGAAAGACGAAAGATATATTAAATACTTATAGAGAATACCATTTTTTTGAATATTCTTATTTGTATTATATTGTTGAAGGAAACTATATAACTACATCCATTCACAACTTTTTCGCACTATTATGATTTGATACAAAAAAATGTTTAAAATCGCTCCACCCAACTGTAGACCCATATACAGTACTGTACCTCCCTCTACAGTTGACTGTAGGTGATAGCCTGTAGACTCATATGCAGTACTGCACCTCTCTCTACAGTTGACTGTAGGTGATAGCCTGTAGACTCATATGCAGTACTGCACCTCTCTCTACAGTTGACTGTAGGTGATAGCCTGTAGACTCATATACAGTACAGCATCTCTCTACAGTTGACTGTACGTGATAGCTAGAGAAATGTTTGACTTTGGTGGCTCTTGAAAGTCGGAACAAAAGGATTTTGGTCTGAAGCTCAGCGCTTTTTGTCTCAAGTTGAAGAAGCAGTGATGCGTTCATTCACCAGCGCATCTCATTGCTAAATAGGTCCATTATGCTTGCCTAACTTCACTACATTATGAGCTTCTAAACATGTTATTGAATCCTGCTCTACGCTACTACACACAAACATACACACCGAAACTCAGGGGTCGAAACTCTCCTGAAAACCGCTCCCTCTGATACCTATGGCACCTCCCACGTTACTCTTTTGGCTCCGCCCACTTATTTTGTACCTAGATTGGAATATTAAGAATATAAGTATCTCAATGTTGACATAAGTAAGATTGTCAATAATGGCTATTCATAGTATCAATTGAATATATATTTTTCATAGAAAATTTACGAAGTTAGGAGACATCATTGAATATAGTTAGTTTTGAAGATATACCTAGTTAATCGCAAGTCGCTGTCGTTACCAGTTGTTTTGCTATTGGTTGCTAAACCTTAGCTCCTCCCCTTTTTAAGTCCTGACATCTTGGTCCTCTTTTACTCTCCTTTTTGGCTTCTTCTAAAAGAAGCCTTCAATTTACAAGAAAATTTGCCAAGTGCTCATAGCAAATTATAATAACAAGATATGGAAATAATACTAGCAGACTTTCTTATGCCTCATTTGCATAAAAGAGAAAAGCATGAATCCTTAGCTTGTGTAAAAAGATATTTTAGAAAGATACCTAAAATTAGATCAAATAATGCTGGTATAAACTTTAGAATGTTTTCTAATTAAGTTTATGCATGTTTTATTTTTAATAAACATTGTGTGATAAATAAGCAATATTTAAAAACGACTAAATAATAAAACAAAATATCTTGTGTATACATTTATTGTTGTTAATGTTTCATTTATTATTTTTCAATAAATTTCTAATTTATTTAAAAAATGAAATTGAAATTTTAAAGTTATTTTAACAATTGAAATGTAATTTCCTAAAAAGTAATCATATTTTAGGTTACTACTGTTATATATCTTTTTATCTATTTCATATATAATATTGTTGTAACTTTTTCTATATAAAAAATTCAGCTTAATTGTTTCTACTTCAACAGTGAACACAAAAAGCATTACGAGAAAATCAAGGATATTTTATGAAAAAACAACAACAATAGAAATTGTTTTTAGTTTCGTTTACGTTCATGATAAAAATTAACTACATGATGCTAACAAAAAGTAATATAATTTCAATATTAACTTTAAATTTTATGTATTTAACACCATTGGAAAATGTCGTAGTACATACTCCAACACTGACAGTTTTCGGAAAATGGGAGTTAGGTTAAATTATCAATTATCGGTCAGTTTCACATCTTCGTTCATATAAGAAAAACCGATATTATAATATAGTTTTTTCTTATATGACCGAAGATGTGAAACTGATCGATAATTCGTAATTTACCCTAATATAAGATTATAATTTCTTTATTTTATAACCGCATTTTTCGAGTGCTGCCACGTTCTCCTTTCTTTAATTTAATCATTCTAATTGGTCATTATTATTACGGTTATAAAAATATCTCAAAAGTTGCACAATAATTATGATCTCCATTTACAATTTCTTTGGCATTAAATCTTTCTTTTCAGTTTATTTTATATAGTTTCACGCCAGTCTGCAGAATATGGGACTTTTTTTTTGCATTTTCTGAACAAACAATCCTTAAATTCCTCCTATGTTTACAAAATAGAGTTGTTCTTGGAGAACACCCTACCAGTTTCTGCAGACTGGGTGCCACGTCTCCCTATGAGATTAAGACTTTAACTTATGCTACTATGAGTACATTGATCTTTTTAGCTCATCAGACTACTGTGAACATGATAGCGTACATCTGTATGTATATCTTTTGTTAGTTTTATTTGTTTGATGTGCTTGGTGTGATCTGTAGGAGGCTTATCCCAGTTGGTGTCCAAGACCCTCCACACCTGGCTAATAGATACGCCACCTCACGCTGACACTCTACACTAATCCTTCTGTTTTGCCATCTATCTCGTTATTTTGCTCTCTTCCTAACGCCTCCTAGAAACAAGCACCTAATACAATTTCAAATGAATTAGTATATAATAATGTCATTATGAATGTTGACTAACACTACTTTCAATTTCTGAATGTAACTGAAGAAAGGGTCTTTGTTCAGTTGTTCTCTCTCTAATTGTTCAAAATTTGCCGGAATTTTCTGTAGTCAACTTAACTGACATAATTCACATTCTAAATGCTGTTATAATTATTAATTGTGATGTCACAACATGCTTTAGAAATACATAGCTCTTAAGAATATCATAGACGAAACGAAATGGTATCAAATATTGTATTATACCGCCGGTTTAGAACGATTCAATGCTATTTAATTCTCTTCGACGATAAAAATTTTTGGATCTAAAATTTTATAAGCATATTATAGTTATTGACATCTAATTAATTAACGAAGCAAGGAATAATTAACATGATAAAAAGCATTTCTACCATATGATTAGGCCAAGCAATGTTATGTAACCAGTACAGTTTATCTGTAGCTTTGTATTGACAGTTACTGTATCTTACTTACAAAGTTACAGGATGCCTGTATATAATCGGATTGAAACAATCCCCAGACACATGTGTAGATACAGTCATTTCAGAGTAACGTTAAATGGTACCTAGATATTCTTTATACAGTCATTTCAGAGTAACGTTAAATGGTACCTAGATATTCTTTATACAGTCATTTCTGAGTAACGTTAAATGGTACCTAGATATTCTTTATACAGTCATTTCAGAGTAACGTTAAATGGTACCTAGATATTCTTTATACAGTCATTTCTGAGTAACGTTAAATGGTACCTAGATATTCTTTATACAGTAATTTCTGAGTAACGTTAATGGTACCTAGATATTCTTTATACAGTCATTTCTGAGTAACGTTAAATGGTACCTAGATATTCTTTATACAGTCATTTCTGAGTAACGTTAATGGTACCCAGATATTCTTTATACAGTCATTTCTGAGTAACGTTAATGGTACCTAGATGTTCTTTATACAGTCATTTCTGAGTAACGTTAAATGGTACCTAGATATTCTTTATACAGTCATTTCTGAGTAACGTTAAATGTTACCTAGATATTCTTTATTCAGTCATTTCTGAGTAACGTTAAATGGTACCTAGATATTCTTTATACAGTCATTTCTGAGTAACGTTAAATGGTACCTAGATATTCTTTATACAGTCATTTCAGAGTAACGTTAAATGGTACCTAGATATTCTTTATACAGTCATTTCAGAGTAACGTTAAATGGTACCTAGATATTCTTTATACAGTCATTTCTGAGTAACGTTAAATGGTACCTAGATATTCTTTATACAGTCATTTCAGAGTAACGTTAAATGGTACCTAGATATTCTTTATACAGTCATTTCTGAGTAACGTTAAATGGTACCTAGATATTCTTTATACAGTCATTTCTGAGTAATGTTAAATGGTACCCAGATATTCTTTATACAGTCATTTCTGAGTAACGTTAATGATACCTAGATATTCTTTATACAGTCATTTCTGAGTAACGTTAATGGTACCAAGATATTCTTTATACAGTCATTTCTGAGTAACGTTAATGGTACCTAGATATTCTTTATACAGTCATTTCAGAGTAACGTTAAATGATACCTGGATATTCTTTATACAGTCATTTCTGAGTAACGTTAATGGTACCAAGATATTCTTTATACAGTCATTTCTGAGTAACGTTAATAGTACCTAGATATTCTTTATACAGTCATTTCTGAGTAACGTTAATGGTACCTAGATATTCTTTATACAGTCATTTCAGAGTAACGTTAAATGGTACCTGGATATTCTTTATACAGTCATTTCTGAGTAACGTTAATAGTACCTAGATATTCTTTATACAGTCATTTCTGAGTAACGTTAATGGTACCTAGATATTCTTTATACAGTCATTTCAGAGTAACGTTAAATGATACCTGGATATTCTTTATACAGTCATTTCTGAGTAACGTTAATGGTACCAAGATATTCTTTATACAGTCATTTCTGAGTAACGTTAATAGTACCTAGATATTCTTTATACAGTCATTTCTGAGTAACGTTAATGGTACCTAGATATTCTTTATACAGTCATTTCAGAGTAACGTTAAATGGTACCTGGATATTCTTTATACAGTCATTTCTGAGTAACGTTAATGGTACCTAGATATTCTTTATACAGTCATTTCAGAGTAACGTTAAATGGTACCTGGATATTCTTTATACAGTCATTTCTGAGTAACGTTAATGGTACCTAGATATTCTTTATACAGTCATTTCAGAGTAACGTTAATGGTACCTAGATATTCTTTATACAGTCATTTCTGAGTAACGTTAATGGTACCTAGATATTCTTTATACAGTCATTTCTGAGTAACGTTAAATGGTACCTAGATATTCTTTATACAGTCATTTCTGAGTAACGTTAATGGTACCTAGATATTCTTTGATTTTAACCCGTGGCAGAAGAAACTGAAGAAAGTTGAACAATATTATTCTCTATAAATGTTGCTGGCAAATATTTGAATATAGGGTAAATGTTCAATTACCAGAAAGGGAATTATAAATAAAGTATGCAAATTTCGATAATTTATTATTAAAAAGTTGCCTCAAAATATATTCACAATAATTTCAAAACTTCTTATTTTGATGAAGTTTTTAATAATAACCTATATGGTTTTAATTAAGAGTTAAAATGTTTAAATTATATATAAATATCTTATATGACCGAAACTGTGGAACCATTCGATAACTCGGAACTTACCCTAATAGGCGTAAAATATATTTGATTCTATGGATTTTAAGTCCATTTTCTCTGGTTCAATTTATGGAACTGGATTTTTTTATTTATGGTTCTGTATTGCATTTATAAAGAATTTAACGGTTCACATACTTTTGCACGAATACTGAAATAGATTTGAAAGAATCAAGTTTCGTACCTTTTCTTGTTGTAATATCTCCACTAATTTCATTATAATTAAATGAATAAGTAAGCATTAAATGACTACAATAAAGCTTAATAATTTAATTCAGATAATAGACGTCTGACGTCACAGGAGCCACCATTAAGACTATATGCCTCTGACGTCACTGGAACCACAATTAAGGACTCTGACGTCACAGGAACTGCATTTTATATATAACATGAAATGTTTTTCATTCCCATCAACATAATATGGATGACCTGGATTTTATTTAATTTAAATTTGTCATAGCTCAAGCTATTTTCTAACCTACTCATATCAATGTTCCATGGTTTCTAGCAACAATAGAAAACTTCGTATAAATTCACTCTGAAATAAACCATTTCAGAGTGAAGCGAAGTTCAGATGGGCTTCACGCTGTTTATTCATTCTGTCTGCAGTCCAGCAGGCTCCCGCACCAATCCGCGGATTAGGTCTCTCTTTAATATTGGCTCCGGGGCTTTGGCAGCACGCGGTGAGACCCTGTGATATATATTACCAAGACCAAAAATCTACTCTCTGATGCCGACTAAATTCCCTGGATCAACTGTGCACATGACGGTATAATAGCTACAGTAGTGCATTACTTGGTGCAGTTAGGGTAAGTTACGAATTATTGCACGGTTCAAGATAGTCGATCGTAAAGAAAAAGTATATAATGTGATCGAAGATGTGGAACTGTCCGAAAATTCGTAACTTACCCTATAGGAAGTGAAGGGTAAACTCCTCTATAATGAAATCCTGTATAGTGAATGTAGAGTCTTGAGTAAGGAACTGCCTCTATAGTGAAAAATTTTCCTTACTCTGCCAGGTATGGCCGCCAGTTTTCTAAAACTGTTGGCCTATTTATTGCAGACTAAAGAATATTTGTTAGATGTAGAGGCTACTTCCTTACTCCGGATACTACAGTCACATTTTAATAGGTTTCCAGTTCCTATATTTGACTCTTATTTCTTTAGTTTCATATTACCCTTATTATTGAATATTCTTTACAATAATAATAATAATCCATTATAACAAAAACCTCAATTTAGAATTCAAATCAAATTTTAGATTCAATAATTCTCTGAATGTACCTGACAGTGTAGCTATGTTTCTAGTTGATGCGGAGTGTTGCGCTGTTTCTTACTAGAATAATAATTCTTCTTACCCAGTCTTAGACATGTTATATTACTCTAAATGAATCTTAGACACCTATATAAAAAATATTTAATTTTTAATTTTAATTTAGAAAAATTGATTTAAATTTTAAACATTTTTAGAATTAATTAATTTTTTAAAGATTTTAAAATTAATCAAACTTTAAACATTTTTAAAATGAAATTCAATATTTAAATTTAAGCTTTATAAATTGAACTTTTAATAATTTCAATTACTAATTTTTAATTGAAACATACGTAACAATGCAAATAAAGATGAGTTCAAAAAATTAATTATTGCTCCCTTTTTAATAGTACTTTAATAGCATATTTGGTAATAATTAAATTTAGTGAGCATTATAATAAACAATATATTTTACAACTAAATTCATCGTGGTGGTACAAATTATATATAGTGAAGATAAAACTTCATGACATCAAGTTAATATATCAATGAAAGAATTTGCTAAGTTTTATTTAAATACAATAATTTAGTACCTGAATTCTGCATCGAAATTCATTAAATACCTCATATTAAATATGATGATTTAATTAGGCTCTCATATTAATTATGAGAACCTAATTTGCGTGATAGTCTCCGAGAGATTTTATATACGACAGTCAAAAAAAAAATATATTAATATTAATTGAAAGTGATCAAAAGAATAATTTTCGAAATATAATCTTGAACATGATCTAAATAAAAATAAATAAAAATAACGACTATTGAATGAATAGGATGTAAATAGAAATAAAGTGATAGATAATAAGACATACCTCAGATGCCAAGCGTGGCAGTACGAAGATATTAGCTGGGTTTATCAGTTTCGAATTAGCTGTGACAGGGAAGGGATGTTTCTAAGAACCAATAAATACAATCCCAAATAGTTAAGCTATTTGTTGAGACCAGGACAAGCTTGTGCCAATACTGCTAACACGTGACACATCTACCTGATGAATTCTTGATGAAACGAGGCGTGTGTTACAAAGTGAAAGGCCTTGCTAGTGGGTGCAGTTGGAACAAGCTTGGTGACAGATGGTTAAATTATTCTTATCATCTGGATGAACTTGATGGAGGTGACAGTGTAGATAAGGAAAAAAGTTTCCGGAGAGTAGTAACTATTAATAATGATCTGATATTGAAATGTGTACTAATTTAATTTTGAAAACTTGATATAAATGGTCCTATACCAAATTTGCCTACTTCAAATTAAAATCGCTCAGAAAAGAAATTAGGCAGTTTGGATATTTTGATATATTCTTCAGATAGATGATTTTTCGTTCATCCGTTAACTAATGGCGCGATTAGCCTCCAGCGTACGAAGTGTCTGTGGCGCACTGTTTTCAGCACGTGGCGCAGAGAACAAAGCGACCGTTTGAGGGAGAGGGGTAGGACGAGGGGAAGGGTGAGGGGAAACTCTTTGGGGAGGAGTCAAAAGAAATTAACTGTGTGATGCGCACAATAAAAATGTCAAGATTATCCAAAATGAACAATGAACATGTCAAATTGAAATGGAAACTTATGAATGCTCTTTCAATTAAAAATACAATTTCATTTAAACATATTTTTATTGTATATTTTATGAATGTTGATACAGTTTTATTAAATTGATTTTTTTTCAGTTGAACATTGTGAAAATTAGTGTTCTGTGATTTTATAATTCGGATTTTCTGTTATGACCAGATTCGATTTGGATTTTACCTTAACGTTCGAATACCAAACTGAATATTAATATAGCAGAATAAAGTGAAATTTCATCTCATAAATAATACACATAGTAGGCACTATCAAGAAATGGCTATATGAGACCAAAATTTCATCTTGTGTAATAACTACGAATTCATTTTGATGGGAAATGATTGGCGTAGTTTTTAATAACGAACACTTCAATATCTTCAACATGTAATTTCATGGTTAGAAACAGCAAAATGTTTCGTAGTTTCAGAGATTAGGCTGATAAGACACTGAGTGGCTTAAACCACTTTGAAAACTAATATAAACCTACTGGAGCATCCCTCAAGGATTGTAGTTAACAGATTAATATCACTCTTAATCCTTCGTGGAGTGGCCCTCCATTTCATAAACCTGCGAGAATGTTAGACATCTTCATAATGTAAATATTTCGACTGTTATTAACAGACAATTCTGAATTAATTCCTGTATTTACATTGTTTTAATATTAAGCCAATCTGTAAAAAGTGATAAAGTGTTCGTAGAGATATCATCTATAACGAAAGATTTAGTAAGTAACTATAGTAAGGATCCAAAATATTTTCCACATTCTGAAAGGTGGAAGATATCAATCTGGAGGGCCCGTGCACACTAATTTGATCCGACAGTTAAGCGTGTCCCGTTAGGTGGCGGCACAGGTAAACAAAGGGTTACTGTCGAAAGTACTCTAGAGATTTATTTTTGGTATTCAGAAAAGGAAATTCCATTCTGTTCTATAAATAGTTTTGAATTAGTAACTTAACCAAATGATCATGAAAATTTAAAATACTATAGTTATTCTTGTTGTTCTATGTAATTTGGTAAGAACAGAATTATTGTATGTCATTCACTAACAAAATAAAGGTGGAGGTTAATTCATTGAAAGGTTCACTCTATTCATTTAATGGTTCACTCTATTCATTGAAAGGTTCGCTCTATTCATAGAAAGGTTCACTCTATTCATTTAATGGTTCACTCTATTCATTTAATGGTTCACTCTATTCATTGAAAGGTTCACTCTATTCATTGAAAGGTTCACTCTATTCATTTAATGGTTCACTCTATTCATTGAAAGGTTCACTCTATTCATTGAAAGGTTCACTCTATTCATTGAAAGGTTCGCTCTATTCATAGAAAGGTTCACTCTATTCATTTAATGGTTCACTCTATTCATTGAAAGGTTCACTCTATTCATTGAAAGGTTCACTCTATTCATTGAAAGGTTCACTCTATTCATTTAATGGTTCACTCTATTCATTGAAAGGTTCACTCTATTCATTGAAAGGTTCACTCTATTCATTTAATGGTTCACTCTATTCATTTAATGGTTCACTCTATTCATTGAAAGGTTCACTCTATTCATTTAATGGTTCACTAGAACAAAAAATTTCAGCCCACAAAATGTTGACTGTTCGAATGTTCGTGTTTAAGAACAATTATTGTTAATTATATTGTTCAATATGCTTAGTTTGCCTATATATTATATATATTATAATTTTTTTTTCAGATTAAAATTAATTAAAGGAATAAAGTGGTTATCATTTTAAGAATATTGATAAGTTAGGAGCCGAAATATACTGTTAGATTTAAAATAATCCATGTTCGTCAGTTAACATATTTCACATGACTATTTACTGGCGATGCAGCAGTAACATGGTGTGAAAATAATTGCTTTTCTATACGGCTGAACCTAAAAAGATTCCAATCGAGCCTAACATACCAATGCAGATTATAAAATGTCTCTATTACTTCCAGTTACTGAACACTGTGTACCTGCCAGTAATGACTCGCTTCACACCTTGCTGATCCCTCGGATCGATGCCATGGCTCAATGGTCCAAAGCCTCACAGTCACTAGGGACTATTTACTTCACTGGAAGTGATCCCTAATATTGTGTGGGAGCGTGGCCTCGCTGTGGGAAAAACCCACAGCGATGTGGGAAAAATACTCTACAGTTGCCAGAAGTTATTTGTTCTCAGATTTACTCTATTTGTCATCAATTTTATTTGTATTATGTATATATTAGTCAGCATTTTAGAATATATTTATTCTGTACCTATCGATGAAAAATCATCCACACAGTTTATAATATTTTTCATGTATTATAAAATGAAAATTGATATAATAGTTTAATAATATTTAACTCGACTTAAAATTTAATTAAAATTTTCTACCACTTTCGTTTAATAACACAAGAAAAATAATCTAAATTGTAAATTTTGACGATTTATCATAGTTAGGTCAAATCTTTTTACTTAGAAATAAAACATTATTTGTTATACACAGGTATTTTTTAACTGTAAAATAAAGTGTCTATTTACCATAGAGCATCTTACTTTCAAATAACATACTAATTGAAATCAGTGGATATCATAGATATATATTTAGTATTTCAATAAACTTAATAACTATTTACTTATTAATTGAATAAAATAAGTCCTCCTGTTTTCAAAAAATATAAAATTCTTTTAATTTTGTCACTGTGGTCCATTATTGCCAATGTTATTTGTTAGTTATTTTGAAAGAAGAGGCCGCTGTAGGAGCTTTAGGGGCCCTTATAGCAAACACTGACCCGTGCCTGCAGTTGACCGTGTAAACACAGTCACGGGCATCTTCCTATTGTTGCTATTGCCATGGATATAGTCACAGCAACGCCATCTGTGCGACCTGTGGGCCTGATCGTATAATAAAAAGTTAATTATCAAAATGACATACGTTGTATTGCTTGTATAATATTTTTGTCAAGTAGATAATTTTTTTGTTAAATTTTTTTGTTAAATTTTTTTGGTTAAAATTTTTTTGGTTGAATTGATGTGCTGAAATGGAGAGCTATAAAATGTGAACCAATAACTTGTTGGAATGGGTTATTTTTATGTTTGATCTTATAGTTAATTTTAATTTTGAAACTATTTAATAAAGATATATATTCTATAATATCTAAAAGATGATAAGAATAGACTATGAGTTGAAGGGTTAAAAAATACCACAAACCTAAATTAGATTAAATATATCAGGTCGTATTTATCTCTATCATTAATGAAGACAAAACCATTTCGTACATCTGCTCAGAAACAGAAACACTAAAAAAAACATACAGTAAATATAATCTGAAAAGCAAATCGTTACTTCTTTTTTGGTTATTGCTTTTGTATTGTTTTATGTGTTACAAACAAAAGGTTATAGGCTCTTATGTTTCTTTACAAACTATTTAGCTATTGTTATATGTATCTATTCCTTAAATAAAAGGAACATTTTGTCTAACATCAACCGAGTTGAAGGTATGATTCACTCAATTACTGTTTAGACAAAAAAAATTCAAATCTTTTAAAAATACCCTGCAAATATTTTGTCTTTATATCAATATTATTTATTGAAATAATATGAAAAATAAAATAATAAAAATAAACAAATGTCTCTGTATAAAGCTATTTATAGATATTACATAAAAATTAAATAAAAATCTCATGCATATCTAAATACTTTAAACTGGCAATCAACACCATGTTTAAGAAGGTTGAATGATTCATTTTAGGAAATTGTTTATAAATTTCATCGTTATTTTTAATTATATTTCTCGACGAGATATTCTGCCTATATATTATATATTATGTATTGTGAACAAAATCTCTGATAGGGAGTTAGGTTAGAATTATTTGTTCTGTATAATAGTTGTAAGTGCTATCTATTCCGTCTGTTCTTTCTTTAAAATATTTCTCCATTCTAGCGACTCATCGCGAAATGACAAGGTTGAATACCTCCCCATCCACATTAATTTCTAACGCATTAGGCACCATTTAGAGGATTATCCAAAGTCTTACCTCTGAAAGTCGATGAATTCACGAGTGTTTGCTCCTAGCGGATTTGCAGCAAAGCTGAGAGAGAGTGTCAACACTGACGCCAAAATCACGCGCCATATATTGTCATCCCTCGAAGTGTACCAATATATCGCCCATAGAGTCTAGGGCTGCGGAAACTTCAAACAAGTGGTTATTGCCGGGAATAAATTGGAAGATAAATTATTAGTGATTTAATAGATGCCCCAATATCCACATATTTTTAAAGAAACATGGAGAGAAGGATTCGTAAATGAGAGGACCGTGAAAGTACGATCCAAGCATTCGACTACCACTGGTAACCCAGGATTAAATTGAAAGGGTCAAATGGAAAATAAAATAATATTACATTATAATTTATTAATAGTATTTAAGTAAACATATACATAGTTATGATGTTTTCAAGTATCTATTACTATTCGTATATGGTACAGGTAAATTAATTGAACCTTCAACACAGCTTTTTAACCATAAAAATTATAAGCTGTCTCTTAAACTCCAGACTGCAATAACTGACTTAGTGTTCTCCAAGAAATATCCTAAAGTGATGTAATGAATGATTGTGTCATAATATATTGACAACTTTGCGGTGATATGAATAATACCAGCCAAATAAGAACATGAGTCAGCAGTTTTAAACAATAAACTGAAAACTTTATGATAAATGGTCCTATTTTTTTAAAAATCTGGCACGTAAAGTAAAAAAATGGTTTTATAGATATTCAATTCATTATTATTTTGAACACTTTAATTATTCTTACTTTAATTATACTTGAAGTGTCTCCTTACATCAAATAAATCAAGTAGCTATCTAACAATAATAATTTATTGTATACAAATATTTACAAAATAAAAAAGCAGTCATATTGACTGCTTGGTAGATCTAGTCTTAACTGGCATAAGCTGCTAATGTACTTCCTCTAGGATGACCATTTTAATGGACTGTGAATATTTCCCCAGCTCCACCTAGTTTGAATAATTGCGAAAAGTTTAGTTGGGGTGCATCATTGCCTTAACTGTTGGATGCATGAGCTTCTCAGAACCAAGTCTCGACAGCAAATCAAACAAACTCCTAAAAGTCGGAGCAAACAACGGAGGAATGGAGGAGGAGGCAAAGTTTCCTAGAGTGTCTGTAGTCCTGATTATTGTAAGAATATCAGCAATTATTATCCACCGAATAACGAAATAATCATTGTACGATAATTGAGTTCTGGTACTTTTAAAGAAAAGCTAATTTATTAGATAGAATTTAAGGTTAGTATGTAAATAAATCTTGCTTGGGATTAGTATAAATAATTGGTACTAAGTATGTAGAAAATGAAATCCAATTTTATTTAGAATTACCTATATATACCAGAGTGAAAATTCTGTCTGGCCCATAGAAGATTAAAAAGTTTTCTCACTTTATCTTACATGAACCCACCAAAACTTCATCATTTGGTACCTATATATGCACCTATGAATAGTTTTACCTACGAAAAATATGGAAGTTTCGAGAACAATACAAATATCACAAAATTCATTAACACTCAAAAGCGGAGCCTCTGGTTTGGTAGAATGACGTCATAGTCCCTGTTTATGATCAGGTCTGGACACACAGAATATTATAAGGTGGGTGGGGGTGTGGGACTCCATTGTTCGAAGGTAAAAGTGAAGATTAGGAGACAGCGGAACTCTGATTCCATATGGCTTAAGAGACAACGCAATTGAAATCCACTGGGGATTATTTTCCACTGAGGACTTACTTAAATAATCTCATGACGGTGGTGATGAGGGAAGGGGGGGGGGGGTGGTGGTGTTGTGGTATGGACAATAGAGCTATGACGTCACTGGACCAACATTTACCAGAAATAATTTTTTGTGATATTATTAATTGGAAATTTAGTTTCAATGTTTGTACTTTACAAATAAAATACATAAACTAGATGTAAGAATGAGAAGTTTTGTTAGATATTATAAATAATTCAGTGTAATTTTCATACCTATTCAGTTCACGACCACCGTGTGGCTATCTTAACTACTGACTTCTGTACGGTAAGAAAATAAAGGCAATTACTTCCTCTAACCGTAAAGCTGTCATCGCTACGATATTGGGGGGGGGGGGGGGACTGTAATACATTGGGGATATGAAGATACTATTGTGAAATAAACCTAATATTGTAAAAGTAAGCCTAATTTTGTAAAGTGAACCTAATATTGTGAAGTGAACCTAATATTGTAAAGTGAACCTAATATTGTAAAGTGAACTTACTATTGTAAAGTGAACCTAATATTGTAAAGTGAACCTATTATTGTAAAGTGAACCTAATATTGTGAAGTGAACCTATTATTGTAAAGTGAACCTATTATTGTAAAGTGAACCTAATATTGTAAAGTGAACCTAATATTGTAAAGTAAACCTAATATTGTAAAGTGAACCTTATATTGTAAAGTGAACCTTATATTGTAAAGTGAACTTACTATTGTAAAGTGAACCTAATATTGTAAAGTGAACCTATTATTGTAAAGTGAATCTAATATTGTGAAGTGAACCTAATATTGTAAAGTGAACCTAATATTGTAAAGTGAACCTAATATTGTAAAGTGAACCTAATATTGTAAAGTGAACCTAATATTGTAAAGTGAACCTATTATTGTAAAACGAACCTAATATAATAAAGTGAACCTAATATTGTAAAGTGAACCTAATGTTGTAAAGTGAACCTATTATTGTAAAGTGAACATAATATTGTAAAGTGAACCTAATATTGTAAAGTGAACCTAATATTGTAAAGTGAACCTAATATTGTAAAGTGAACCTAATGTTGTAAAGTGAACCTAATATTGTAAAGTGAACCTAATATTGTAAAGTGAACCTAATATTGTAAAGTGAACCTTATATTGTAAAGTGAACCTATTATTGTAAAGTGAACCTAATATTGTGAAGTGAACCTAATATAGTAAAGTGAACCTAATATTGTAAAGTGAACTTACTATTGTAAAGTGAACCTAATATTGTAAAGTGAACCTATTATTGTAAAGTGAACCTAATATTGTGAAGTGAACCTATTATTGTAAAGTGAACCTATTATTGTAAAGTGAACCTAATATTGTAAAGTGAACCTAATATTGTAAAGTGAACCTAATATTGTAAAGTGAACCTAATATTGTAAAGTGAACCTAATATTGTAAAGTGAACCTATTATTGTAAAACGAACCTAATATAGTAAAGTGAACCTAATATTGTAAAGTGAACCTAATGTTGTAAAGTGAACCTATTATTGTAAAGTGAACATAATATTGTAAAGTGAACCTAATATTGTAAAGTGAACCTAATATTGTAAAGTGAACCTAATATTGTAAAGTGAACCTAATGTTGTAAAGTGAACCTAATATTGTAAAGTGAACCTAATATTGTAAAGTGAACCTAATATTGTAAAGTGAACCTAATATTGTAAAATGAACCTAATGTTGTAAAGTGAACCTATTATTGTAAAGTGAACCTAATATTGTAAAGTGAACCTAATATTGTAAAGTGAACCTAATGTTGTAAAGTGAACCTAATATTGTAAAGTGAACCTAATATTGTAAAGTGAACCTAATATTGTAAAGTGAACCTTATGTTGTAAAGTGAACCTAATATTGTAAAGTGAACCTAATATTGTAAAGTGAACCTAATATTGTAAAGTGAACCTAATGTTGTAAAGTGAACCTAATATCGTAAAGTGAACCTAATATTGTAAAGTAAGCCTAATATTGTAAAAAAAACCCAATACTGTAAAATAATAAGCCTACAAATGTAAAATAAGCCTACAACTGAAAAATAAGCCTAATATTGTAAAATAAACCTAATACTGTAAAATAATAAGCCTACTAATGTAAAATAAGCCTACAACTGTAAAATAAGCCTAATATTGTAAAATAGTCTCTACTGCAATCACTCTAGCTCTCTTTTGTGGTGTTTATCATTGTTAAAATAAACCCTCTGCTTATAGTAGTCATTGTAAATTCATTATATTAAAAAAATAATTGTATATTATATTCAATTTAAATATCGATATCATCATTAATATATTGTGTAGATGGTATTCATTCCAATTGGTATTCATTTTAATTGGTATCCTTGATACCTGCAGGTATCATGGATACCAATTAAAATGAAAGTTTAAAAAAGATTTTTAATCAATTTTTTATATATCGAAAATAAAGAACCGCCAAATAACTGAGAACTTCCTCTATGATTTTATATTCGATAACTTGATTTCAATCAATAAAATAAAAAGCTCAGCTGGCTCTAATTTATACTATAGAATAGAAGTATTGATATATAAATAAAAGAAAATATACTGGCGTAGTATCTATAGTCAGTATAACTGACCACTGTACTGAAGGGGCAGCAGAGGTGCTGACAGTATTACTGCCCCTCTCTACCGTCTGTCTGAAGTACAGAGAGGTGTTGACAGTAACATCCTGTCTCAGAAGTATGCTAACTAACAGAAAATACAATGATATAATGTAGGGTTAGTTACGAATTATCGGTCTGTTTCACATCTTCGATCATATAGGAAAAACTGTAAAAATTAAATAATTATTTAATTTATAATATATTTTTTTTCCTAATATAACCGAAGATGTGAAATTGACAGATAATTCCTAACCTACCTATACTTAGTAGATGTATGCTTAAGTACTCAGAAAGTGGGCATTAACTTACACCACGGTACAGGAACATAAAGGATATAGTAACTAGTAGACGACGCAAAAAGATGACGTCACCAAAATGACACATTTCTTGTTTGTGACCGAGCGGCTCATAATTCCTCGTATTTGTAAGTTAATATCGAGAAGTTTAAAGTCATTTTATTAGGATTTCGTGTAATGAATAGTAAAAAATAGTGATTGAACCTAGAATTTAAATATATGGATATATTCAGGTTTGTTTCTATTGT
The DNA here is from genome assembly GCA_947561585.1 of Caprella mutica. NCBI lineage: Eukaryota > Metazoa > Arthropoda > Malacostraca > Amphipoda > Caprellidae > Caprella > Caprella mutica. The sequence goes on along the minus strand of CANNZV010002547.1, from coordinate 40,442 downwards.
TCATTTCTTTTACTTATCTTTAAGAAATAAGGTCCTAATTAGACATATGCTACCTAGGAGCCTAAACTAGTTCTAGTTAACTGCTAAACTGCAGTTCCTATGAATAATAATTAAGGAATAAAATAATGGGAATAAAATTTGATTACAAAATATAAAATTTAGTAGTGACTAAGTTTAAGTAGGTAGTCCCATGTTTCAAAGTGTGGTCAGAGTCTCGCCAATCCACTGGAGACTTTCCAATAATAAATGTAAGTAAAGTATCTAAATAATGAAAGTTTTATCTGTGGATATACTTCTATTATTGATACAATTATAGTTAAAAATTGAACCATAACGATTAGAAATGAACTAGTTATTAATCAAAAGCATAATATTCACGTAGCAATCCATGCAATTTAAGATTTTCCGGTCACCTGTGGTCACATCAAACTAGTTTCGAACAGCTGATTACCATACCCTACATGTCACTGTGCCCTAACTTACACAATAAGTCGATCAGATATTTCTAAAGGTGTGAATGGATCATGAATTTGTCAATGCCTACTTTTCGAGTACTATGAGTGTTCAAATACTACGTTAGTATCGTGTGTAAATCCTTGAAACAAATGGGAATAGTTATGAATTGTCGGCAGTTCCACATTTTCGACAATAAAAGAAATAAACATTTTCCTTTTCTATGATCGAAAATGTGGAAATGTCCGATGATTCGTAACTTACTCTAATCCCTATTTTAAATATAGTACTATCTGTGTACTATCATTATACGACCAGCCACTTAGTACAACCAGTTAGTAATGATCATAGTAAACGATAAATAATCGTATAACTGAATAGGGTAAATAAAAAAAAAATTGTTGCTGTTTTTTTAGAGATATAAAAATTATAATTAATTACAATTGATAAATATCCAAGGATTTAAAAAAATGTTTTCCATAGGTTTTTAAATGACTGTAATTTGTATTGAATAATAACCATTCAGCGTAGCAAAGATAGCGTTAAATAATCACCACTCAGCGTAGCAAAGATAGCGTTAAATAATCACCATTCAACGTAGCAAAGATAGCGTTAAATAATCACCATTCAGCGTAGCAACGATAGCGTTAAATAATCATCACTCAGCGTAGCAAAGATAGCGTTAAATAATCACCACTCAGCGTAGCAAAGATAGCGTTAAATGATCACATTCAGCGTTAAAAGGTTCAGATTGCGCATGAAGGTAGCGAAAGATCACCCGATAAAAGGCGCGTAATATTTCATTCAGTCGCGTAACAGGCGCATCGGATGCGTATCCTAGCGCAAACAGGTGCCGGTCTCAGTGCGCAGCTGCGTCAGTCTTTCGGTCACGCCGAATTTCACACTCAATTTGGTGCATTGTGACGCCTTTTGGGGGGAGGGGGGTGAGACCATTTAGTGGGGGATGGGAGGGCCATTTGAGAGGGAGGGGTGGTATAACTATTATAGATATACAAGTTGGAATATAGTATTTTACTATCACGGGTTTAGAGTAAGTTAGTAATTATTGGTCGGTTTCATACCTTCGGTCATAAATAAGAAAAAATAAGAAAAAAAGATATAATAGTAATTATTATTCATCGTTTATTTTAATTGGCTTCATGGACCATGATACCCTGCAGGTATCATGGATACCAATTAAATAATAATTTTATACCATTTTTCTACTACGACTGAAGATATGAAACCGATTACTAATTAATAACTTGGCCTAATATCAATATTCAAATAATCAGTACGCATTTGGAAATTTAGTACGGAGAGCTTAGAACAAAGTAAAGCTCTTTAAGTGGCACTAGATTGTTGTGCGCTTTTACAGAGATAGATATAGTTACCTTCGCAGAATGCGGAAAGGTCATATTTTACCCGTCATTTATTTATTTATCATCTTGTTATTCGCTTAACTGAAAAAAGTCAATGTCCAGTGACCTGCTGGTAGAATTGTGGGAGCGACCCGGTCAAAGGTCAAGGTCATTTATAACTCAAAAAGCAGTGAACCATATTGCATGAAACTTGGTGGAATGATTGATCAATATACAGGAACCATTTTGTTAGATTTGGGGAGAGATCGGGTTTAAGGTCAAAGATCAAGGTCAAGGCCATTTGTAACTCAATAACTCAAAAATTATCAACCAAATTGTTTGAAAGTTTGTGGTACTTTTGGTCAATGTCCAAGAACCATCTGGTAGAATTTTGGGAGCAATCCGGTCAAAGGTCAAGGTCAAGGTCATTTATTACTCAATAACTCAAAAATATTGAACCATATTGCATAAAACTTGGTGGGACGATTGGTTATTATCCAGTTAGCAGTTTACTAAATTTTGGGAGAGAGCGGGTCAAAGCGGAGGCGAAGGTATTCGCTCTACCGAGTGCACATAATTTTAAAATGGCAATGATTGACTAATTAAGAAATGTACTGTTCAGTATCTCTATAGAAAGATATATTATGTTCAGAAGATAACAGTGTCAAATGATTCTACAGAATAGAGGTAGCAATATGATTACATAGAATAAAATGTGTATCTACTTACATGAAATAGGTTGGTCTTCTCTTTCTCCAGATTATCAACTTGATATTCATATCTTCTCAATAATATTGGCATACTGAAGTTAAACAAGAATCAGATTTACCTTAAATCTTCTTAAATTACTTTTTAATGGAAAGGCATATTAGAAATATATAAGTACTGCAAGACTGGTTTATTGTATTTGCGAAGTTCAGCTACCAGGTATATAATCGTAGTGTTCCACATTTCAAGTTTTAATAACTTCTTAAATAGAGTTTCAATTTTAATTTGGATCGTTTTAGAACAATCTCAAGACTAGATAATTTTATTTATTAAAAGACGTATCTAGAGAGAATCCACTTCCTTCGTCTCAAATTATCTTTTGGCTATCATATGCGATGGGAAAATTTTCGGCACAGTTTTCAGTGATAGAACTGTTAATGGTGAAAATTATAATAATTTACTAAGTCTGACTTTGGTCTTTTTTTCGTTTTTTCTAGATTCAGAAAAAAATTCTTCAAGCAAGATGGAGCTCCACCTCATTGGTCAAGAACTGTCAGACAGTGGGTGAGTGAGAAGTTTCCAAACAGGTGGAGTGGCAGAGGTTCAGATGGAGACATGAACATTAAGTGGCTACCAAAATCACCTGATCTTACACCTTGTGGATTCTTTCTATGGGGATTACTCAAGAGTAAAGTTTATGACACTCAACCAAGGGACTTTACTACCAAATTATGATTTCCCGGAAAGAACAGGAAACCAGATGAACAGGCTTCATTTCTAATATCATAGAAGTGATAGGACTGGTTGTAGCTACTACTAGGTTTAAAGTAGACTAACTTTAAGATTTAATACCAATTTCTAGTTAAATTTATTAGCAATGACTGGCACTATAGGATAACCACTTAATAACCAGACACTCACAGCAATCGGAAAATGGGAGTTTACTTAGGTTATGTAAATAGGTTGAAAACATTTACAATTTTAAAGATTATTTGTTTTTAGCTTAGTTATTATTGACTGTATTTATATTATTCAGCAAATCTAACAGACTTTACTTCTGTGTGACTTGTTTCAATTTCTATATCTAAACACCGAGTAGCTTTTCTGCATTTACTAGATTCGAGCCCTGTAAAACAACTACATATGTATAATGTTAACATAAACTTTTTGCGGTTTATGTTACCCAAGAAGAATTATTTTAAAAACAAGAAATGTATTTTCAGCTTTGTGAAGAGATAAAATTTTACCAATAAATTAAATTGATTGAACATTTTCGAAACTCTTGACTTCATAAACTTTTTAAATTTCTTTTACCATAATTTAAATGCAATCAGCCACTCAATAAGACCAAAGGGGAGAAATAAAGATCGTGTTGTAACCAAACAGCCGTTTAACACGACCAAATCTTACCAGTAATTATTGAGGTTGTAATAAGTGGCTGCTTTCAAGTCAAATGTTCGAATTCATTCTGTCGAAATAACAGGATTGAAACCCCTAATGCGCTCAGCAAACACTGCTCTCATGATGCCTTTCGAGTGCTCTCACCGCTGCTCTCATAGCGCAATAATCCTGCCCTCAACTCATGAGAGAAATTAGAGCGGAAGTCATTTATTGCTTTGAAATAAATTATCATCCTGAAAATTAAATATCTTTCGACACTCCTCGGTTAGAACAACAGGCTGACATATTTTAGTAACTGAAAGTAAATTGGGTTGCTAGAGTCATACCCTGCAAACAGTTCCATGTTGTATACATACTTTTTAAATGTGGTTTGATTGTTATATAGTGGCAGTAGAGTATTAACATGTGGTTATTTCATTTTATATCCCTTTCACAAAAAATATAATAAAAATAGATTGAATACCATTTATTTAACCACATCGTATCCACATGTTAATAACCATAGGTAATTTGCCATATAAAACCATAGTTTTATATGAGTAAGTGCTACATGGAACATTTCTTTGCGGGATATTAGAGGTCGGACTGTTCATTCAATGGATTTATATAATTACTTCCATTATCATTGTTTCAATGAATTCATACGTTATCGTAAACATTTTTTCCATTAATTTTACCACTGATTATCCGAATATGTCGCCTTAAAATATGCTGTATAATATATAAGAGTGTCCTAAATGTACTTCCAGATAGTGTCATGCTTCGTCTTTGGGTACAAAAGTTCATCTGTCCCATTAATTGGACTGCCTGGAGAAATGAGGCCTTGTTAGTACAATGCCTCTTGTACAGAGTCTTGACCTTACACAAAAGCCTTCCCCAACGACAGCAATAATAGAATATACCAAATTATATTCTGCAGCATTTACACACAGAAATAATTAGTTGCTTGGAAAATTTTATTTGAAATAATAAGTTTGTGCTAAGGCTTGTGAGTAGGCGTTCAGGCCATGCTTCTTCAGGTGGAGTTACGCAACCTTCGTTGCCCGGCAACCATCTCTCAGGTCTCCGTCTCCAAGAAACAATAAAGACATTATTAACAATCTAAATGAATTGTCAGCTTTTATTACTTTGCTACACAAAATACAGCCAATATTAAATCTACGCACACTCGTCTATGAGAGAAAAACATTATATAATGAAACACCTACTTCATTGCTGGTGAAACACTTCATTGCTGGTGAAACACTTCATTGCTGGTGAAACACTTCATTGCTGGTGAAACACTTCATCGCTGGTGAAACTCTTCATTGCTGGTGAAACACTTCATTGCTGGTGAAACACTTCATCGCTGGTGAAACTCTTCATTGCTGGTGAAACACTTCATTGCTGGTGAAACACTTCATTGCTGGTGAAACACTTCATTGCTGGTGAAATACTTCATTGCTGGTGAAACACTTCATTGCTGGTGAAACACTTCATTGCTGATGAAACACTTCATTGCTGGTGAAACACTTCATTGCTGGTGAAACACTTCATTGCTGGTGAAACACTTCATTGCTGGTGAAATACTTCATTGCTGGTGAAACACTTCATTGCTGGTGAAACACTTCAATGCTCTGAAATACTTCATCGCTGGTGAAACACTTCATTGCTGGTGAAACACTTCATTGCTGGTGAAACACTTCATTGCTGGTGAAACACTTCATTGCTGGTGAAATACTTCATTGCTGGTGAAACACTTCATTGCTGGTGAAACACTTCATTGCTGGTGAAACACTTCATTGCTGGTGAAACACTTCATTGCTGGTGAAACTCTTCATTGCTGGTGAAACACTTCATTGCTGGTGAAATACTTCATTGCTGGTGAAACACTTCATTGCTGGTGAAACACTTCAATGCTCTGAAATACTTCATCGCTGGTGAAACACTTCATTGCTGGTGAAACACTTCATTGCTGGTGAAACACTTCATTGCTGGTGAAACACTTCATTGCTGGTGAAACTCTTCATTGCTGGTGAAACACTTCATTGCTGGTGAAACACTTCATTGCTGGTGAAACACTTCATTGCTGGTGAAACACTTCATTGCTGGTGAAACTCTTCATTGCTGGTGAAACTCTTCATTGCTGGTGAAACACTTTATTGCTGGTGAAACACTTCATTGCTGGTGAAACACTTCATTGCTGGTGAAACACTTCATTGCTGGTGAAACTCTTCATTGCTGGTGAAACTCTTCATTGCTGGTGAAACTCTTCATTGCTGGTGAAACACTTCATTGCTGGTGAAATACTTCATTGCTGGTGAAACACTTCATTGCTCTGAAACACTTCATTGCTGGTGAAACACTTCATTGCTGGTGAAATACTTCATTGCTGGTGAAACACTTCATTGCTGGTGAAATACTTCATTGCTGGTGAAACACTTCATTGCTGGTGAAACGTCCTTCATATCAAGATGGAATAAACTTCATTTATGTTGAAACACTTAATTTCAAGTCATTAAAAAATAAATAATTAATTTTCAAACATTGAGTAAATTTCGAATAATATGAAAACTATAAAGTAATAACAATTCTGAAATTATCTTACAACTAGATTACGTGCACTCGGTAGAGCGCATACCTTCGCCATCGCTTATCCGTTTACTACCAAAATCTAATAAACTGGTGACTGGATAGTGACCAATCGTCCCATAAAGTTTCTTGCGATATGGTTCAATACTTTTTAAGTTACTGAGTTTTGAATGACCTTGACCTTTGACCGGATCGCTCCCAATATTCTACCAGCAGGTCACTGGACATTGACCAATCGTTTCATCAAATTTCAGGCAATTTGGTTCAACTCTTTTTCAGTTATGCGAATAAGAAGATGATAAATAAATAAATAAATGCCGTCAATAATATAACCTTTCCGCATTCTGCGAAGGTAATAATGATAGCCAAATTAGAAATGACATGTACCGAATATGGTACACAATCCACTACTAGGGTAAGTGTCAAATTATCGGTCAGTTCCACATCATCGGTCATATAAGAAAAACGGTCTACATTATAATTTAATTTAAATCTTTTATCCATGATACCTGCATTATGGATAAAAATAAATAATAATAATTATATCATTTTTTCTTTTATGACCGAATATGTAAAATTGGCCGATAATTCGCCACTTACCCAATATGTTAGCAGATAGAAATATACTCTAAGTTTAAATGCTCATGTAGGTATATAACAAGTTGCTGATAATATTATGTAAAAAGAGCAGCAAGTTGAAGCTAGTGCTTACAGAACGAATAAAATCTTCAACTATTAAAATTAAGGCTTCATTTAAACAGAGACAGTTAAAATAGTTCAAATAAATCCATTCAATACTTCTCTAAAACATGTGTAATTTTTATAGCGTTCCTTGTATAAAATGTTTGACATAGGGCAAATTTTTAAAATAACTTCATATGAAATTGTTAAAATAACTTCATAATTGTTAAAATAATTTCAAATGAAATTGTTAAAATAATTTCAATGGAATTGTTTAAATAACTTCATAATTGTTTAAATAACTTCAATGGAATTGTTTAAATAACTTCATAATTGTTTAAATAACTTCATAATTGTTTAAATAACTTCATAATTGTTTAAATAACTTCATAATTGTTTAAATAACTTCATAATTGTTTAAATAATTTCAAATGAAATTTTTAAAATAACATAATACAAAATTGTTTAAGTATCTTGAAACTAGATTATGTGCACTCGGTAGAGCGCATACCTTCGCCGCCGCTTTGACCCGTTCTCTCCCAAAATTTAGTAAACTGCTAACTTGATGATAACCAATCGTCCCACCAAGTTTCATGCAATATGGTTCAATACTTTAAGAGTTGTTGAGTTATAAATGACCTTGACCTGTGACCGGATCGCTCCCAAAATTCTACCAGATGGTTCCTGGACATTGACCAAAAATACAACCAACTGTCAGACAATTTGGTTGATAATTTTTTAGTTATTGAGCTACAAATGGCCTTGACCTTGATCTTTGACCCGATCTCTCCCAAAATCTAACAAAATGGTTCCTGTTTATTGACCAATCGTCCCGCCAAGTTTCATGCAATATGGTATAATACTTTTGAGTTATTGAATTATAAATGACCTTGACCTTTGACCGGATCGATCCCAAAATTCTACCAGCAGGTCACTGGACATTGACCAATCGTTTCACCAAATTTCAGGCAATTTGGTTGAACACTTTTTAAAGTTCAGCGAATAGCAAGATAATAAATAAATAGAAAGATAAATAAATGCCGAGTAATTTTTAAAAATATCTTGATATAATTTTTAAAAATATCTTAATAATTTTCTTTTTAAATATCTTGATGTAGAACTGTTAAAATATCCTGATATAAAAACAGCTAATTTTTTACCCTCAAATTGATGGTTGTTAAATGGTTGAGAGAGCTGTGTGCAGGTGGTTGGTGTAACCCTCTAGTTCTACCCTAACTGGGTTATTAGTTAGCAGTTACTGCAGCACAGAGGGTTGTCTGACAGTTAGAGGGTAAAAAACAACCCACTGTTGAGGGTTCAACCCCAATGTTAAAGAATTAAATACAACTTTTATGTGGCTTTAAGATTAGTAAAATTTATGACTTTTAAATTTATTCAGTGGGATTTAATTAAATGATCTTCTTTTCTTTAACTATTCTTAAGGATTATTTCTCGAAAGTGATAATAAATAAATTTAATTAATTAATTAAATTTCTCAGGTCAAATATTTACTATAAATTGAACGCGAAATATTTTCTTTAAGTAGGGTAAATTACGAGTTATTGATCGGTTCCATATTTTCGATCATTTAAAAACCCTGTATAATTTTTACATTTAAACTTGTAATTTTATTTTTTTCTTACATTATCGATAATGTGGAACCGTTCGATAACTTGGAACTTACCTTAGATACTTTCTATAAAAAACGATATCTATTCCTTACATTTGAATGCTCTTTCGTTACTTTTTATATTTTGCCCCTAATTTCTTTCGAAGATTGTGGAAGGTTACATTTTAGCCGGCATTTATTTGTCATCTTGTTACTCGCAAAACTAAAAAAGTCTTTGAGCAAATTGCTTGGAGTTTGGTGGGACGATAGGTCAATGTTCAGGAACTTTGGGTGTGATCCGGTCAAAGGTCAAGGTCATTTAGAACTCAACAACTTAAAAAGTCTTGACGATCGGTCAAGAACTAGGGACAATTTGGTAAATTGTTGAGAGTGATCTGGTCAAAAGCCAAGGTCATTTAAAACGCAAAAGTCTTCTACCAAATTGCTTTGGTCAAAGGTCAAGGTCATTTATAACTCAAAAAGTATTCAACAAAATTACCTGAAATTTGGTGGGACGATTGTGATAATCAAGGAACCAGTTTATTAGATTTTGGAAGCAGACAAGTGAAAAGTCATTTATAAGTGGCGGCGAGGGTATACGCTCAATCTAGTTAGTTCAAAATTTCAATTTATATTATATGAACTTAATAAAATATTCTTTTCATTTTCCGCGGACTTATTACCATTTTCATGTTTAATTTGCATTAACATTCAAGTAATTTATAAATAAGATAAAGTTATTAAAATAATTTCATCTAAATTTCCTCATTTTGCATCAATTATAAAAGATATTTTTTTTACCATGTTATAAATTCAAGTTTTTATCTAATAAATTTAATGATTGTGATTTAATTACAATTTTAAAATTAAATATTATTGATAGAAAATAGCTGATAAATTTAATGATATAATAAGAATTAATCAACTTCTACTTTGCTATTATTTTATCCAAAATATTATAGTGCAATTTATTCTTTAACCCAGTTTCTTTTTTCCCTCCACAACAGAAAAAAGAGAAACACCTGCACCGAAATCTAGTAGTTACAGATGACACTCAAAAAATGAGAGCCGCTCAGGACCAGTGAATAGCAGGCATTAGATTTTATAAACTGGCACAGGACAAGTAATTAGCAGGCATTGGTGTTTATGAAATGTTGCAGGATAACTAATTGGAAAGCATATTTTATCTATAGAATGGTACAGGACAAGGGGTTAGAAGGCATTATCAGTTTATAAATAGGTTCAGGGCAAGTGACTAGGAGGCGTTGTTTAAGTACAGCACGTGTCACCCCCTCCGTTAGGGTGTAACAGCTTGTGACGCAGTCTGCAGTGCCGTGACATTGGCGTGACACAGCAGTAACGTCACATTGGTAACTGGAGGGGATTAGTCTTTTCTTCTTACAGTACCTAATTGAAAGCAACTTGATATATTAATTGTGTAGAGTGTTGTATCTCACTATAAATTGAATTGGAGTTATTTAGATTGAAAACTTATTAATCAATTACTTTTATGAAAAATTAGTGCAGAACTTGTTGCTCATTCAATTAATATATTTAGGATTATAATTATTATATGCATACATATAATAAATAGGGATGTACAATTTGAGGAATCGACACACTTTACAGATAACTTTTTTATTTGTGAACCGATTGCTCAGAAATTTGCAAGGTATATGTAACTTCGCAAATAAAACACATTTAGTTCGTGTATTTTTTTAAATTTTGGCATTAGTTTTTGAGAAAATGAGATTTTTTTTTTTTTTGTAAATTTCATAATAGAAATCTATAAATAAATATTACAGAACAAAAACGAAGACAGTTATAGAATCCTTGTAACATTTCTAACAAAACTATGGAAGTTTTTTTTTCGTTTTCTTTTGATGAGATAAATGATAACTAACCAAAACTTTTTTAAAAACCTAGATTTTGGGTTTTGAACTGTGATGAGAAGAAAGATATTGTGGAAATTGAAAAAAATATCATCCATACTTTTGTTAGAAATCGTTCAAGAATTCAAAAACTACCTTTGGTATTCTTGTAGCAGGAAAACTATCGACTTCTATTTATTTTAGATGGGAAATTCACATTTTACAGGAGAACCAAAAACGTATATATTTGACCAAAAGCGTAAATAGCCAAAAGCGTTAATACCCCATTGCCCCTTTTTGGCTCTATATCGGGTTAGATGTTGTGCCTCTAGCCCCCCAAAAATATGGACGTAAAAGTGTACAGCTTAACATACCTTACCAAACTTTAAAAAAAATCATGAACCCCTAGTGCGGTTCTAGAGCTCGTAGCCACCCAATATTTTGGGACATTAAAACCATCTAAATAAAGACGTACCCATTATCAGCAAAAAAAGAAAAAACATGGTTATTTTTACAAGAATTAGACTATGTCACTAGCAGAAATAAGATATTCTCTGTTCGTACGAAAGAAAGTATTTCCAAGCTCAAGTGATTTGTCGGAGAGTCTGGACGGGGCTTCACACTCAATGCCTCCCATGAGGGTAGCTGCCCATGTCACAGGGAGCACATGGGGCAGTTAACGAAATGGGTCGGACCTCCTTTTCAGGAGGCAGGGGAGACGTGAGTCCACATGGCACACATCTCCGGTGCTTGTAAATGGCATCTTTATGATGGACATTTATTTACATGTACACGCGTCCAGAAGGACTTCACCCCGGAGGACCTCTGAATAACCTTGGTGGGTGTTGTACGACTGGGGGTCGCAGCTATGGTGGGTGCTGGATGCGGGGAAAGTTAAACTATCAAAGTAGATTCAATATTCATAAAATGTATTTCAGCACAGCTGTGCATAGACTACTACTAATCTTATAATGAAATCTCCCATCAAATCGAGAAGAAAGTTTTCTTTAAAGGCCTAACATAGAAAATATTTCAGGGAAAACTGTATCAATTGGTTATTATTAGAAAAACCTGCCGTTAAATAGAGTTAAAGCAGTGTGGATAGTGTAAAGAATAGAGGTTCAAGTCGATTATCATTATATTGAAATTTTTTACATCAATATAGAAAAAAGTCAAGAAACCTACCATTTATAATGGCATCTGAAATAAATAGGTACTAATTAAGGGTCCTCTCCAATCTATTTTTTTATTAATCTATTCATTAGAGCTAAGGTTACTATTACAAAACTGCAAACCATTGCATTTTTGGTTCTATATAAATCATAATATGTAATTTAAGTTATTCTTGTGATTTCACTTCTAATCTCAGAATTTCAAGCGAAAAAAAGAATCCATTGTCTCTGAAAAATTCAAAACTATAATAAAGCTTCTAGTCATATTAGAAATGGCTACCTAAACCGCTATCTAAACACCATTACCCTACAAAAACATTTAGGTACTACAAGTGAACCTATATACCTAATAATTAGTAATTGCCATTAAATTTACGATAACACGTGATAATTTAGACTGCAGCCTTGTTCTTCTATTGAATCTTAGAAAGAGTGAAAGTTGAATATTTCTTATATAATTAATTATGAACAGAATACCAGTTCGATTTCTTTTTTGTTAACTGTTATATAACCATAGCTCGACAAATTTTTAGGAATTTCAGATATTTTTTAAAGGTCCTCTCCAGGCTTCGCGAAAAAAATTAGTTTATAACATAATATTATAGAGCTAAGGTCTAGGACTCTAGGATCATTAATCTGCAAATCGCATACAATTCGGTTCAGTGAATATTTGCTTTTAAAGTTTTTATACTCTGTGTGCAACAATTGAGCGAATCACTAACCTGACGCCGAAGAAGAAGATTGTTCACTCTTTATTTTGATTTCGAATTTATAAACAAAAAATGCGTTTTCGGCCTTCATTTAAGGTATAAATTGTTTCTTGAAGTATTTGAACGTTTCTATAGTAATCTTATCCAATGTAATACCTTTACACTAATATTAAATGAGTTTATTATACCGAATACCTTGTTGACATTCAAAACAAATGGTGTACATTCTTTTTCTTTTGACTGAAAATTAGAAAGTCGGAAGTAAAATAGGTATTGTAGAGTTTTGATTATATAAATCTTTAAAAGCGTATAAAATTAAAAATAAGATATCAAAGTTCATGGGGTTTGCAGAAAAGTTATAAGAAACATTAGCCTCATTGATTAAAGCGATGAAAAAAATCCTTGGAGGGACCTTTAAATTTAGAGAAGAGAGGATCTTTAACATCAGTTACTTCCAACGTGTAACATACATTACTTGATATCAAATGCTAGTTACTGGAAGGTATTTGTTTAACATTCACATTTTCTTTCTCAAACGAAACTATCTCTATATTAACGGATAAATTTATCCAAAAGATTATTAGATTATATACATACTAGTTAATGAATGAAATTATAGCTGATATATACTATTTTTAAAATAAACGATCTGGTTTTATTTCAAAACCATTGAGACATCTTTATTGAACTAAAAAAATACAATGAAAAACACGGTCTAAATTTAGGATCAAGCCCTTGTATCAGTATGAGTAACATACTTTTCAAACCCATGAAATCAACGTGTTAAATTATACATTTCAATCATTCATTATAATCTTAGTTTGAAACTACATTATTTTAAGTATCACTAAAAATAACACGAGTTATTTACTATACAAAATAAGGGAGACTAAGAAGAGAAGTTGAGCGCATAGGTACAAACTAGAAAGCTTGATAAATTCTTCAAAGCTAGAAAAAAACATTTATGATAACCACCAGTTAATATGATACTACTCAAAGTAGCTTATCAAATAGTGGCTGTTAAAACCAATCTGACCTTTAGATAAACTCATTGACCTGTCATGACCTTTTCACACACTTTCCGAGTACTGTATGTCTAATTGAGACGTACTCTACTTGGTAGCTGAGCCAACTATGAAGCTGTTAGCGACCTGGAACACGAAACTATCCCCGTAAGGTCCGTAAATCTTCTTGATGTCCACGTCGGGGAAATGGTTCCTGATGACGTCACCAGTGACTCTGTTAAGGATGCACCCATCAAGGATGAAAGGCCAGACATGAGAGTGACTCAGCAGATCTTGCAACAACTGAACAGTGCCGTGGTTCTTAGTGTCCCACTCACGCACATGCTCCACGAAGTAAAACTTACCACCCTGAAACAAAAGGGGGGGATAACACTCCAATGTGATTTTATTATTATTGTTACATATAGGAAGTACAAGAAGAAATATTTCAGCTGTAATTTAATGAACGGCAGAAACATAGTATAGAAAGTTCTCTCTCTTCACCAGTACTCTCTTCACTTCTCTCACCAGTACTCACTTCACGTCTCTTCACCAGTACTCTCTTCACGTCTCTTCACCAGTACTCTCTTCACGTCTCTTCACCAGTACTCTCTTCATGTCTCTTCACCAGTACTCTCTTCACGTCTCTTCACCAGTACTCTCTTCACGTCTCTTCACCAGTACTCACATTTTTTAGCACTCACCTCACTCACCTTTTTTAGCACTCTCTTCACTTCACTCACCTTTTTTAGCACTCTCTTCACTTCACTCACCTTTTTTAGCACTCTCTTCACTTCACTCACCTTTTTTAGCACTCTCTTCACTTCACTCACCTTTTTTAACACTCTCTTCACTTCACTCACCTTTTTTAGCACTCTCTTCACTTCACTCACCTTTTTTAGCACTCTCTTCACTTCACTCACCTTTTTTAACACTCTCTTCACTTCACTCACCTTTTTTAGCACTCTCTTCACTTCACTCACCTTTTTTAGCACTCTCTTCACTTCACTCACCTTTTTTAACACTCTCTTCACTTCACTCACCTTTTTTAGCACTCTCTTCACTTCACTCACCTTTTTTAATACTCTCTTCACTTCACTCACCTTTTTTAACACTCTCTTAACTTCACTCACCTTTTTTAACACTCTCTTCACTTCACTCACCTTTTTTAACACTCTCTTCACTTCACTCACCTTTTTTAGCTCTCTCTTCACTTCACTCACCTTTTTTAGTACTCTCTTCACTTCTCTCACCTTTTTAGTACTCTCTTCATTTCACTCACCTGTTTTAGTACCCTCTTTACTTCTCTCACGAACTGTTCAGGGTCATTGGTAGAACAAAGGACTTTGGAGAGGACGACAGCATCCACAGAGTTATCATCTACCATGTGCATGTTTTCACCTAAAGAAATAAAAATCGTAGTGAAAACTATTCTAATAGTATTAGCTACTGCCTACTATAGGTAACTTTTATGGCAAAACATTAGTCAATTACCAAAGATGAGTATTACCAGACTGGTACTACCAATCACGAGTGGTAAAAAGTCAGATAGCACACTACTAACCATCCCCAGTGATGATATCCTCTGTTTTGATGTTAGAAAACTTAGCCCTATTCCTGTCGTAGTAGGAACGGAAATGAGGATTCCAGTCAATGGCTATCAGGTGGCAGCCTTCGGGATAAAACTTGAAGTTAGTACCTGAAAAAGAAACAGATTGTGAGTGCATAATAAAGTGAGTGAAAGAAAGATGTAATACTCTTGTGAGTACCTAGTAAATTGATAAAAGGTAAACAGGTGATTAGTATCTTGTTTACGACTGAGTTCAGTCAAGATTAAACATTTTATTTATATTTATCAATTAGTTCAATATTTAGCATTCTAAAGAAGCACCGACCTCAAATCAACTCACCAGTACCGACACCAACCTCTAATCAATTCATCAGTACCGACACCAACCCCAATCAACTCACCAGTACCGACCCCGATCTCCAGCACCTTCATTTTCTCTCCATCTTTCCTCTCTGTCAATTCCTTCAGCAGATCTGCCTTTATTGCCATCATTACAGGGTTGCCAGATTTCCCCATATAGTCAATGAAAGCGGCAAACCATCTGTGAAAAGGGTACTTTAGTGCTGTGTAACACGTATTAGTTGCTTTTGCGCTAAAATTTCATATTATTCAGAAGTTTGACAAGAACTTGCTTTAAATTTTAAGAAAATTTTCTCCGGCTACTAAGCCAAATGAAAAATATTTGAAAGTTTCGAATGTGATTTTTTCTTTAACTATAAAGCAAATCCTCATTTTCAGTCTCAATGAACTGCACATAGGCCTACATATCAAAGGTAGTCACTTACCGTCGTCTCAAATCAGGTAAGAACCTACAGAAGATGAACCCAAACACGAAGGCAAATAAATAACTTAACATTTTGAAATAGAGTATGTGTCTGTAAGAGGAAATAGTTATGGTAATTGAGTATTTACAGCTATAATGACTAATAAAAAGTGATTTTCATTTGTTGAATATTACCTGCAGAGTTAGTGAAATATATTAAATTGCATAAAAATATTTCACAAATTCATATCATTACTCCAAAATAACTATTTTCAGGCTCTCTTTTAAAAGCTCTTAATAATGGGAATACTGAATAGCCTCAAAACACCATAGGTGGATCATATTTTGAAACAGCAAATAGGCCAATAATGTTTATAAAAATGATTATATTTTTACTATATCAAATATTATTCAAACTTATATTGTTTTTTTTTATAAATAAAGAAATTTATGTTATGTTATGACGTTGTTGTTGCAAACGAGTCATATTGTTAGATATCTGAAGCTAGATTTATTTAAATATATTTGTACTTATCTGCAATCATCTTTTTATGGGATAATTATGATGAATGTCGGGTTACATGATATTTTAGTAATATATCTATCTCATTTTTGTTAAATGGTTTCTCAGCAGCAACCCTACTGTACAACATTTTAAATGGCATTCTCTAATAATATAAGTATATGAAAACACCTAGGTATAGACAAATAGTTATGAAATTTATTCATTTAAAAAAAATGTAATGAAAAAGCATATACTACAATAATAATTTATTGGAACTTTATTAATGGGTATACATTGTATTTAACTAATTATGACAAGTTTTTTTAATTCAAGGTAGCTAATTGATAAATAAAATATACTTTTGGAAATAAAATGGAGAAAGAAAACAATGGACTCTGAAAAAACAGTCCGAGAGGAATAGAGTTCCATAATAAAGTCATCTACCACCATCGTGTATGAAGAAAAGCTACTCCATTAAAAAGGATGTAACGAAAATGACATAAAGCCGATGGATACACTCAAGGATGAAGAGGAAAATAGAGAGGTGATACAAAGTCTACATAACAGAAATCTGAGACCTCGTAGTTGAAGAGCAAAACCCTAGCGCTATCCTCTAAAACTGCAAGTAGCTAAATGATGAACATGTTAATTATCAAGAATAACTTCTACATCTAAAATAAGTTCATTCACGATCGTTCAGAAATCAAGGAATACTTTCTACTTAGTAGCAGTACCAACTATGTAACAATTGGAAAGCTGGAAGACAAAGCTGTCATCATAGGGCCCGTAGACTCTCTTGAAAGTAAGATCTTTAAAGTCAGCCTTCTTGATGTCCTCAGACGTGTTGCTGTTAATGGTACAGCCATCGAACATTGCAGGCCAGATTTTGAAGTTACTGAGAATGTCCTGCATCACTCCTCTGATGGGGTGGTTCTTTGTGTCCCACTCACGGACATGCTCGATGAAGAACAGCTTGCCGCCCTGAAGTAGGATTTTAAAATTGTTAACTTTATATTTTCCAATTTATCTGAGCCTAGTAGCTACAAAAGAAATAAGTTGTGGTGTACAAATGGTGTACATTCATTTTCTTCAGGCTGAAAATTTCTTAAATTAGTAAGTCGGAAGTAAAATAGGTTTTATCGAGTTTTGATTATAAAAATCTATAAAAGCATATGAAATTAAAAATTTGCATCACATTCGATGCGGTTTGCAGCAAAATGATAAGAAACATTAGCCTCGTTGAATAAGACAATAAAAATATTTGCTTGGAGAGGACCTTTAATAGAATAAATAAATTTATGAATGATACACAAAAAGCTGAAGTATTAAACAGGAAGAATTAGCTTAGTAGTTATAGTATCTGCTCACATCGACAAGTACTCTCCGTATCTCCTGCAGTATCTTCGATACATCCGATACACAGCAAAGGACTTTGGAAATGACTACTGCATCTACTGAACAGTCAGGCACTGCACTCATGTCTTCTCCTGATGGGGAAAAGGTTTTAAATAAGTTTTTTTAAAAGACAATATATTTCCATTAAAAACAAGAAGGATAAAATCTTTACAGAAGAGGAAATTCCTTCAGGAACTACGAGTGAGGGGTTGAGTTCCCTGAGGGGTGGACTCAAAATGTGTTTTTATGAACAAAATAACGAAACAAATGGTAGCTAACTAATTTTGTGTAAATATCAATCAATTGTAATTACATATATTATTCAGCCTAAAATTATCTTCAATCGCAAAAATTGAAATTAATTAGTTACAAGAAATCAGAAAAGATTATTTTCTGAAAAATGTCAGATATTTTCATTCAGACAGCACTCTATCAATTACCGAAAGCAATGATGAACTCTTCAGTTTTGATGTTTGGAAACTTCTCCTTGTTAGCATAGTAATATTTCTTGTAGTGGTGATTTGGATCTATGGCTACCAGGTGACAGCCATCGGGGTAAAACTTGAAGTTGGTACCTAAGCAAAAAGAAACATTGATAGAAAAACATAAATGATAATTAAATGTAACTTATACTAAGTCAATTATTGAATGTAGATAAAACGAAATGAAATAAGGTACAGGCATACATCGTTATTACTACAACTTATATTTATGACAATTGAATAAGTGTGAGGCATGTCTCACTTTTGCTACTCACGGTACCGAAAATATTTTAGTTGTAAATTTTGTAATTTGGTTGGTCGTTTTCAGTTAAACTGTATATGCATTTGGGATAGATTAAAAATCATTGTATGGTAACAATACAATTAAATTATTTATATATTCCACTTGCATAAGTTAGCGAAAACAGCTTTTACTGAAAACAACCAAATTTCCAAACTTAGGTATTCCTAAAATATCTTCTATAGCTACCAAGGGAAACAAAAGCGAGACATGTCCCACACTTATTCGATTGCCATAAGCGTGAGCAGTAATACGAACAGGGTACGTCTCTACTTTATAAAACACTAAAACTATCTAAAGTTCTAAACCAAGATAAAGTGCTTTAGTGACGTCATCAACTTACCAGTGCCGACACCAATCTCCAGAATTCGTAATTGTTCGCCATGTTTTGTTTTAAGTTCCGAGAACAGTTCCACTTTAATGGCTTCGAATTTTGGGTTATTTGATTTTTTGAGCCAGTTGCTAAAAGCTGCGTGGAACCTGGAATAAAAAGATTAGGAAGTTACTGCAGCATTGGCAGAGTGATATTTAGCAGGAAAATTCAATGTTATTGCAATTTGATATGGAGATTTTTTAAAGATAATATTATTTGAAATTTGTTCTGCAATGGCAGTAAGGTAATCAAAAATAATATGAAAAATAAAATACGTTTGACCCTTCACTGTCTGGTTTATCTAATATGACACAATTAAATAATACAACAAAAACTGGAAAATTAGATTTAAAAACACCCCAAAGATGAAAAATAAATAGCTACTTTCACCCGCATTTGTAAATGATAAATTTGGTTATTTAACCAAAATTAAAAGGTTTTTTTTATTGAAAATAAAATATTTGAATTTCTAAATTTTAAAAGAAAAATGCCTTTTTTTTAATATTCTAACATTGTTAATAAATTTTACAGTGAAGGATTAAACTGCACTTTTCTTCATGAATACGGTCGCACTAACCGATTAATTGGTCGCACAAAGCGTGATTATCTCTCTATGACTACACGTACCTGTGTCTCCAGTCCGTTAACCTCTTACTGACTATGTACCCTAAAATGAACGCAATGAAGTAACTAAACATTGTACACTTTAGTTAGAAACTATCCGACAGGATACAGCTGATTATTATTATTTATCAGTAAATGGGAAGTTTAACGCTAAAACTACCATCAGTTAATGTGAAAGGTTTTTATTTGCATTTGTAGCTATCTCATAAATGTCAACTATCTACCAATAATAATTTAAGAGATACAAATGTTTGGGAAGTAAAAATAGTCAAATTGACTACTTGGTAGTTCCAGTGTTAACGACTGATTTTAACACTGAAGTCCTATGGCTGACGTCAAAAAGGAGAAAAAATACAAAGGACTTCAAATAGAGGTACACTTTTATAGGACCCCTGCCAGAAGAAGCAGACCATCTTAATAAAATCGAAATCACTTCATTTTGTTAATTTAATGGTTTGGCATACGCATATCCAAGAATAGTTCGGTACAGAATGGGAGTTTATGAACAATATAATAATATTAAGTATGATATCAAAAGAACTTTACAGTAAACTGAAAACTAGCTTTAATAAATTGTTAAATGCAAATACCATACTAATAACCTTTTCAATAACTAAGAAAGGCATAGATTTGACAGTAGCGTATCGGTACTATACTTTACTTCATTCACTATTATCAGTTGTATAGATTAGATAAGTAAATGCACATAGTAACGACCGTGTCATCTATTGCTAGGTAGTCTATATTTATAGTACATGACATTATTGGTAGGTACATGACATTATTGGTAGGTGCATGATATTATTGGTAGGTGCATGATATTATTGGTAGGTGCATGATATTATTGGTAGGTGCATGATATTATTGGTAGGTGCATGATATTATTGGTAGGTGCATGATATTATTGGTAGGTACATGATATTATTGGTAGGTACATGATATTATTGGTAGGTGCATGATATTATTGGTAGGTGCATGATATTATTGGTAGGTGCATGATATTATTGGTAGGTGCATGATATTATTGGTAGGTGCATGATATTATTGGTAGGTACATGATATTATTGGTAGGTACATGATATTATTGGTAGGTGCATGACATTATTGGTAGGTGCATGATATTATTGGTAGGTGCATGATATTATTGGTAGGTACATGACATTATTGGTAGGTACATGATATTATTGGTAGGTGCATGATATTATTGGTAGGTGCATGATATTATTGGTAGGTGCATGATATTATTGGTAGGTGCATGATATTATTGGTAGGTGCATGATATTATTGGTAGGTGCATGACATTATTGGTAGGTGCATGATATTATTGGTAGGTGCATGATATTATTGGTAGGTGCATGATATTATTGGTAGGTACATGACATTATTGGTTGGTACATGACATTATTGGTTGGTGCATGACATTATTGGTTGGTGCATGATATTATTGGTAGGTGCATGATATTATTGGTAGGTGCATGACATTATTGGTAGGTACATGATATTATTGGTAGGTGCATGATATTATTGGTAGGTGCATGATATTATTGGTAGGTGCATGACATTATTGGTAGGTGCATGATATTATTGGTAGGTGCATGACATTATTGGTAGGTGCATGATATTATTGGTAGGTGCATGATATCATTGGTAGGTGCATGATATTATTGGTAGGTGCATGATATCATTGGTAGGTGCATGATATTATTGGTAGGTGCATGATATTATTGGTAGGTGCATGACATTATTGGTTGGTGCATGATATTATTGGTAGGTGCATGATATTATTGGTAGGTACATGACATTATTGGTTGGTGCATGACGTTATTTTATCAGTTTGTTATACATAAAATACACGTGGGTAGATCATAGGTATAGGATATGATGCGAATTATCGGATAGTTCACATTTTCGCTCATATAAGAAAACATTTATGTTTTAACTGGTTATTTTAATTGGTATCCAAAACAGCATAGGAATGTGACGTAAAGGGACACAAGCACCGGTGGCTGAACTCACGAATGGAAGAGGAAAATGAAGAGGTGATAATAAATGAAACCAACGAGTCTACCTAACACAAAATCTAAAACCTCGTAGTTGAAGAGCATAACCCTAGCGCTATCCTCTAAAACAGAATAACGGTAAAAATTTAAAAAATATATATTCTTCACTATCCAAATTACAACAGTTTAGGGCGCAAAAGACGCCACTCTCCCATTCACCACAGACAGCTTCAAGATAAAGCCCCTGGTGACTAATTCAAATTAAATGTAATATGAAATATATGAAATAATGTATTGAATAAGGAACAATGAATACAACGTGTATCGATTATTCACTATTTATTAAATTCTGATCTCGTTTTTTTTTTTGGCTCGGGACCCAGAGGTTGCCAGTCTCTAGCACCCCATCCCCACCTTGCGGGGTACGAGGATGGTGTGCCCCGTGGGGTGGACACGATTCGAATATACCAATAATATTACTAAATACACAAATTAACATTTAAATCAAATCAATACGCAAGTATTATTCTTTTTTAAACTTTCGTTTGAAAAAGAATAATACTCGCGTAAAAAAAACCGAACACATTTTAAAAGTATATGCTAGTTTATTAACCGATTTAACTTTTTCTAATTTAATGCAGAAATAAGATATGGTAATTGAAACTTTAATCTAATTATTATCGGTACAAAATATAGTTGTAGCTATATGAATAGAGAAAAATATATCCCAGTTTTGTTGCCAATGTACTCAAACGTAAATTGTCCATGTGTAAAGGGCCGTACACACGTAGGGTTTTTTAAGTCTTTCCACCAGACTTTTTGCTAAGCTCCTCCTACTTTTTCCACGAGAACATAAGAAAAAACGATATAATTATTATTTATTTTATACCTGCAGGTATCATGGATACCAACTAAAATAAATAATAATTATATAGTTTTTTCTTATTCTTGTAGAAAAAGTAGGAGGAGCTTAGCAAAAAGTCTGGTGGAAAGACTTAAAAAACCCCACGTGTGTACGGTCCTTAACTGGTTTAACTTCACTCTTAACCCAATCACCAGAAGCTATAACCAACACCACAATGTTCGAAGTAACACCTTCAAGGGGGATGCACTAACACCTACACCTTCTGATAGAGTGACACAGACTGAAGAGATAATGTAACGCGAGTTAATATAAACAGAGTTAGAAAATCTAACATGAAGTAATAATCTAGAGAGTTAGAAAATCTAACATGAGGTAATATGCTAATATATATAAAAAAAAACTTTCAATAAGGTTCGTTCTGAGTTATCGAGGGTTCCACATTTACCATAATAAAAGAAAAAACATACAATAATATTTTCTCATGTGATCAGACCAATGACTCGAAATTTACTTTATTTAGCATGAATAATATTTTGATACCATTAGTCATTTTTGATTTTTTTTTCAGGATGAAGTGCTCTTTTTATAAATTTAAATAAAATAGCTAATTATTTTGAAAATAATTTCTGAAGTAGCCAGCTAGCTACCTAATTCATTTGAAATATTTGTTTGATAATTATTAATTAATTATGCTAGTGGCCAAATTTAAGCGTTTCTTTTAAAGAATCAAATATATTGTACAATTAATATATTATTGGAGTATTGACCTTACAGTATCAGCAAGGTCAAATTGCAAGACAGTTGTATTTTATCTATATTACCAAATGGATACTATAGCACTTGTCACCATTATACTCCCTTTTCAACCATCTTCAAATAAACTCAATATTCTCATTAAACCTGCTTTCCCTATTGTTTTATATATACACATTAACACCCCTAACCCTTTCTTCTTAAAATCCTACCAAATACGTTACCGTAAAATGAGTCTCTATGACCAAGGCTTATATACAGTGTATATAAGCATAATATATGCTGAATATAGACTATACAAAATAGTCTATAAGCCTTGGCTATGACCCGCTACTGAATGCGACAACCATGATGCAATAAAGACAGACTTGCCAATTGGCGATGAAAGGGTTGTGACAATATGCTCTTAAAATCATAGATCCCAAGAATATCATCGTCGAAACGAAATGGTATCGAATACTTCAAATCGCTGGTTTAGAACGATTCAATAGTGTTTAATTCTCTCCGTCGATAATATTTTCGGGATATATGATTTGGAGAGCATATGGTGGAATATTTATATAAATACTATACGGTATATACTATAGTATTTATATAAATACTATATTCATATAACACTATACGCCCAAAAGATGTCGTAGGTCACAAATAATTTTTTTGATAGATCAATATTAGATAGTTAATTTTTTAAGGAAGAATATGTTAAAAAATAGTTTTAATTTTTTTACCTCAAATATCATTTAGGAGAAACTTTAGAGTGGTTCAAAATCTCAAATCATTATGTGGCATAGCCTACATTAAATTTACGTTTCTTACTGTTAAAATATGATTATACTAACTAAATATATATTATTTGACACTTTTCTAATGTCCTCTCCAGAGGACGTTGTGTGTTAAAGGTTTATAACAAGTTCCCCGCGTAGTGACCCACCGGTGGGTCAATAAGCATTTTTAACTAATAACGGTTCATCAATGGATCAGCATTTTTTATTAAATTATAAGTCTATAACCGTATATTACCAAATAGAACACTCCAGAACTTCCAACACGATGTATCACACAGCACTATTTAAATAAACCGGAAAATTCTTTCGCAGGGAAAGTGTTAAGGCAATATTTGAAACATTAGCATTTTGGTAACCTGTATTTTCTCTTATTTTTTTTAGCTGACGAGATGCTAGGTTAGGTCAGGATGACCCACACACTTTGATTGGCAAATGCCCGTGCCTTTATTTGAATGTGAAAATTTATATTCTTTATATATAATAATTTCCATTACTTTTATTTTTAAAGTTACAGTGGCTACAACTTATTTCGTAGAAAATAAACTTCTGGCCGCTCTTTTAACACATTCAAATTTCTAAGATTGTCAAATAGTAAAATTTTAAAACCTCTTTGTATTAGCTATAGCTAAATAAATATAGCTACGTATATTAATTCTACTGGATATGAAAAAAAGATCAAATGTTGCTATTCAATGTATAAAAAGTACAAAATAGATTTATACATATATCTACGGCTAATTACAGTCAGGAACAATTAAAAATACTTAAAACTATCCTTATTCTCCTAAGTAACAAAATATTAAATCACATTTTAACTCAAATATGAAAAGAAACCTTATTTTTGCTTCTAATTGTTTGAAATACAAAGCCCATAAACTCTGAAAAGAAAATCCTAAATAAACCTACTAATCTGTATGAACAATGGAGATTCAATGAATAAAACAATACCTAAATTTTTTTATTTATCATAAATATATTCATTAATTTATTTACACGAAATTTTTAGTAGGTTCGTTTAATTAAAAGTGAAAGTTTGTAACGAATTTAAAGATCATATAACAGACGAAGAGAGGATAACGAATAAATACAAGGAACTTTCGAGGAAAAAAACTAAGCAAAGTTACCTACTACCAGTCAGTGACAAGCTCATGAACGCGGAAAAGCTACTCCTTGAATTAGGGATCAAAAAGTTTCAAGAAATGGAAAGAAAGACTGGGCCGCTGCACTCACGGATGGAAGAAGAAAATGAAGGTAAGTGAAGCCTACCCTAGTACAATAAGTAAAAATGAAAAAAACTATCCAAAATCGAAATTACAAAAAGTAAGTAGCAAGCTATAAGTAATCTTGCACATAGTCAAAAACTGGAAGAGGGTTTGAAAATGTATCAAAGTGAAAAAAAAATAAAATTAACTACAACAATACCGTACCCACGGAGATAGAAGGATTGCAAAAATTACTCTTATCACCACAAATATCACTCAAAGAGTATCTCAATTTCAAAATTCGAAAGCTCTAACAATTAAAAGGACGATCACCTATTTCTTCGTTTCCCTTGCCCTACAATTCACAATATATAGTATCAGTGTATCATTGAGGTATCATCCAAATGATAAAGACGATAACAAAGCACAAACAGGTGACAGCTATATTACTTATGGTTTTTAATGGCATTTTTATTAAGATAGCTAAATTAGTTCTGTTCAATAGCTACTTGATATCTCTATAAGGCACTTCTTAACTTTGTGAAATTAGTGTATATGCAGTTTATCTAGAGTGAAATCACAATTATGTAAATTAAATATAGAATGAAAATTTCAACAATTAGCTGTTGAAAAATGACATCAAAATTTAAAGCTCATATTTTGAGGAGATTTTTATAATTAATCAGGTAACTTTTCTGTACCCTACCAAATAAAAAAACTCACAGCTAGCTACAGTTCTCATCGATCAAATCAAATATTATTTTGTATTTATTTTAATCTATCAGCATATCTTGTAGCAATTTTAACTGAAAGAATAAAGACATTTATATCATTCCATGATATGCAAACTATCATTTAGTTAGAAGCTAGTCTCTATTCATCATAAGAGACCTTTAATTATATAAAAATAATCAAACTATTTTGGTATTAAAATCTGGAAGAAAAGTCCTCCTTGTTTCGATTAGCTATAGACATTTTGAGTATTTTCATGAAATATTTAATATCAGAACTCTCGACAAACTCTAAGTATGATCTGATCACTCTTCAGAGAGATAAAATTAACATCATCTAACTATAATTGGTAACCAACCAAAATGGGAAAAAAATGATTAAAATTTTGATGCCGGTGAAGAATTTCCAACTTTTGTTTTAGTTGTTCGATATCTACTGCTACAGTAAGGTAGGAATTTTTGTGATGTTCATAAGAATACCTAGTAAGTATAGATAATATGTAACAAAGAAATTTGAATGTTTATATAGGCAGTATAAATAGTGTAGCATTTTTAAAAGATCAGATTTCGATAACAGAGAAATTTTTGAGGCAATAAATCGAAAAATAAATTGATCAACAAACAACATCAGTTTATAAAGTGTTCATATTTCGAATAAAATAAGTACCAATGTCACAAAGCTAAATATTAAGTTACCCATAGGTTTAAATCAAATTTATCTTTCACTATTTACAAGTTATTTCACTATACAATAAAAAAATAAAAGCTTATTTATCCTGCAATGCCTTAGCTACATCAGTACAGGGTTTCTTGTCACCGGCAGTCAGAGATCTTTTTGCTTTGGGGCTTGCTAGAGTTATCAAAGCCACCCTTCGGGGGGTCTTAGAACCACTGCCAAAACCACCAACTGGAGACGGTTTCCCAGCGTTACTTAAAACAGGGACAGGTCTAGTCTTGGTGTTCTCTTTAGAAACATCTTCCTTCTTGAGCTGGTTGGTAAATTCAGTGTCTCCTTTTCCTTTCGGTAGTGCACTCTCCAAAGTATCGGTGTTGGTGTCCCCGTCTAACCTCAAGCAAAGGTCTTCTGTGTTCTCACCATTAAATAGGGTGTCAACTGAAGGAGCTGGGTCTTTTTTCACCACTTTGGGGGAGTCCTTAGTAAAAGGTTTGTTTATGGGGACACTAATGAGAGGAACTCTTCTGGGGGTTTTGGGAGCTTCCTTTATATCACTCGATTTGACAACTTCCTCTTTTTTATCACTCGATTTGACAACTTCCTCTTTTTTATCACTCGATTTGACAACTTCCTCTTTTGTGGATTTAATTTCCATCTTTGTATTTGAGCTTTTCGGCACTGAGTTAAGATCTTTAGAAGATTTCTTTACAACCTCTTCAACTTCATCCACTTCCATCAAATCTTCTTCCTCCTCCTCCACCTCCTCTTCCTCACCACTCTCTGAGTCACTTTCACCCAAATCTATTTTGTTTTCCTCCTCTTCACCGTCAATTTCATTGTCACTTACAAACATGGAGTCATCGCTGGCATTACTCTCTCGTTCGTCATTTTCACTATCAGAGTTAAGCTCTTCACTCTCACAATCACTTTGGGCAAGTGGTTCAGTTTCACCTTTGGATGTAGATGGTCCTGCCTCGTTTTGTTTAGATGGTCCTGACTCATTTGGTTCAGATGGTCCTGCCTCACTCTTGGATGTAGATGGTCCTGTCTCAATTTGTTTAGAAGTAGAAGACTCTACATCTTTCTTGTTAACGGTAGTTGGTTTTCTCTTAATCATCGTCAAAGGAATTCTTTTAACTTCAGATGGATTGCTTGTGGATTTAGGAGCCTTTCTAGGTACCAGAATATTTATTGGTTTAATTTTCTTCATTTCAAAAGCACGCAGGAATTCTTCTTTATCTTTTATAGTTGGCTTTAGTGGCGATTCAGGAGCTTTAACTACTTTACTATGTTCAGTTTGTTTGCTTGTTTCATCTTCTAATTTAGAATCTATTTCCTTTTCTACTTTAGATGTTGCACTATTAGTTTCAACTGAAGAAGGAACGACTTTTTCCTCTTGTTTACCTACAATAGGCTTTGAATCTTCTTCCATTTTATCCTGTTCTTCAGAGGTGCAGCTACTCACATCATTTACTTGTGACTTGTTTTCTTTAACAGTAGTGTTATCCTCTACATCCATATCCTCTTCTTTCTTAACACTTTCAGTTTCTTTTTCCCCTTTAACCTCAGGAAGAACCTTTTCGATCGACTCTGCTTCATTGGCAGTTTCTTGGGCTTCACTTTCGGGGGAATAAACATTTCCCAACTCACCTTCATTGAAGTAAGCAAGAGAGCAATAGCCGTCAGTTGAGGATATTGCCAAGATTCTACCATCTGAAGACCTGTGAAAAATGTCGAGACATTTAAAATATTGAACAAAAACTGTTAGTTAATAAATTAGCTACACAGAAATTTTAGGTAGTTTATAGATCAAATTGAATATTTAAAAACAATTTGAAAAGTTTGCTTTTTTTAACACAATAGTATGGGCCACAAAAATGTTTCCTCTTTTTCAAATACTTGTAAATCGTTACCCAATGGACGAAAAAACTGTATCTTGGTCTCTTTTTCTCTGCCTCTTATTGTACTATTAACAGGTAAAATTAACAGGTAAAGAACAGGTAACCAAAGAGTGAGGGTGACTATTTTTGTTTAAGAACAGGTAAGCAAAGAGTGAGGGTGACTATTTTTGTCATTGTGGGAAGGGTATTCTCAGAGCTAACTCTGTGATTTTACTTACTAAAAGGCAGTGAATAAAAAAGGGGAAAAAATATAATGGTACACATTTTAATACAGGGTGTTTACACTTCTTTCTTGGAAACTATTTGGAAATAGAACAACTTTAGTTACATTTTGATCCAATCGAAGTTTTCACTCTGAATATCCGTTCTTTGCTTGTTCATTGCACGGTTAAGGCTCGCTTTACACTTGCATTTTTAACAGTGCGGAAAAAAGCTCTTCCTAAAATGTGTTCACACATTCGTTTTCTTTATCATTGAAGTAAAATTAATGTTATTTTTCCATCATCTATAAAAAAACGCAAGTGTGAACACATTCTAAGAAGAGCTTTTTTCCGCAGTGTTAAAAACGGAAGTGTGAAGCGGGTCTTATCCATGCAATAAACAAGAGAAGAACGAATATTCATAGTGAAAACTTCAATGAGATCAAAATGTCACTGAAGTTGTTCTATTTCAAAATAGTTTCCAAGAAAGAAGTGTAAACACCCTGTATTAAAATGTGTACCATTATATTTTTTTTTCCTTTTTCATTCACTGCCTTTTAGTAAGTAAAATCACAGAGTTAGCTCTAAGAATAACCTTCGCGCAATGACAAAAATAATCCCCCTCACTCTTTGCTTATCTGTTCTTAAACTATGACCGTCAGTTCAAAAATGTTTTTTCTCTTAATAGTCCAATAAGAGGCGGTGAAAAAGAGACCAAGATACAGTTTTTTCGTCCATTGGTTAACGATTTATAAGTATTTGAAAAAGCGGAAACCTTTTTGTGGCCCATACTGTATAGTATCTAATAAAAGTTGTCATAGATAGGTTAGAAAACACAATAACAATAATTACTCACCATGCTAAGTCAGTGAGTCTGGTGTAGTGCATGTTTGACATTTTGGCAAAGGGAACCAACTGTTGAGTGTCGTAGAGAATAACTGAATTCTGACAAGCCACTGCAAATACCATACGGTATGGCAACCCGAAAATTGACTGCAAGGGAGGAAGGATGTAAGAAATGCAGCTAGCTATAATAAACATAAGTAAATTATTTTCTATCAATAAATATATTTTATCAAAATATACTTTTTTAAATCAAATTCTCATATGGCTAAGAACTACACTAGGGTAAGTTCCAAATTGATGGTCGGTATCACATATTCGGTCATATAAGAAAAAAACTATATAATAATTATTATACATTTAATTTGTAGCTATAGGAATTTATCTAACCATCAAAAAATAAATTATTATTATTATATATTCTCTAGTGATGGGACGATTAATCGGGGTTTTCCAAGGTATCGGGAATCGGAGTTCCAAAATTTAAGGGCGACTCAGATACCTAAACGATTATTTGTGTATTATATGTAATATACGGTCATTAGTTTAAGTATAACTTGAAATGTAGTATGTATTTCTAGATATGGTACTGGTGGTCCAACACAATACTGCCTAATAAGTTGGTATCTAGTTAAATATCTTTTACTATAATTTCAATTAAATTGAATATATTCCAGACTTCCAATAGTTTAACTATCAATTTGGTTTAGGCTTAAAGATGTTGCCAAATTTCCATAGTGAGCAGAGTAAATTTGTGCTTTAGGTCTGCCTCCTACTTTTGGTATTTAAACACTTTATATAGGTAAAAGGAGCCAATTTAAGAGGTTTTTTAATGAATACCATTTGTTGGGGAAATGCTTTGTTTACGAGATAGAGCGCAATTAAGTTTCTGGTAGGAATAGCATTACGCTTGTAGAAAACATAAGTTCACTATATCCGCTAGTTTGTCGTACTGCACAAACCATGATTGTTAAAGGACCTGGCAAGGGGGTTCGGGGGGCGGCACTTACCCTTATATACGTATTTGTGATTTTATAGCTATCTGAAATAAACTGGAAATGTACCTTTCCAGACTCCCAAACTAAACCTAACCTATCGGAAACTTAATTGCGCCATATTTCGAAACCGAAGCGTTTTCACAACAAATGGTATTCGTGAAAAGGATCATAAAATGGCTCCTTTTATCTATAGCTAGTAAGTGTCAAAATATCGAAAATCAGAGACAGACCTAAATCACAAATTTACCAGGAGCAAAATAAATTTTCAGCGAGGGGAAAATCGGGAAACTCTACTAATCTTACAATATCATTAAGGATTTTTTTTCAAAGATATGAAATAAATGTACACTGTATAGAGAGGAATCAAAGGATTAGCTATGAATCAATGATATATGAATTTTACTTTTAGTATTAACATTAATGATTACTCAACAAAATGAAAACTAAGGTGTTAAAAGAGTTTCAATTAAAAACGCATCTGGCTTTATCATATAAGATTCAGCCTACATATAAACACTACAAAGTACAAATTAACTTATGAAGTTATTTATAAATTGAAGATTTAATATGGTACTTGGTAAAGTATTATTAGGTAGCTAAATATCTAGCCCAACAAACAAGCAATCAGAGATCGGGAATCGGTTAATTTGGATAGAATCTGAATCGTTAAAAAGTTTGGTATCGTCCCATCACTAATATTTTCTTATAGGACCAGAGATGTGCAACTAACATATCTCTGGTCATACTTACCCGAGTGTTATGCATAATATAAACTAAACTTATCTCAGCACCAGTTACTTCATTTAGTCAGCTATTAGCAATGTACTGACCACAGTTTTGAGGGCCGTACACACGTATGGTTTTTTCAGTCTTTCCACCAGACTTTTTGCTAAGCTCCTCCTACTTTTTCCACGAGAATGTAGGAAAAAACGAAATAAATATTATTTATTTTAGTTGGTATCCATGATACCTGCAGGTATTAAAATAAATAATTATATAGTTTTTCTTATATTCTCGCTTAGCAAAAAGTGTGGTGGAAATATTTAAAAAAACCTACGTGTGTACGGCCCTTTATTGTACTCATGTAGCTACTCACAGTGCCAGTGTACTCAGTCCCTTCTCTGCCCTTCCTCAGAGTGAAGAGCAAAGGACAGAACCTCACAGCCAGTGTGTACTTGTCCTTGGTGGGGAGGTACAGAACAGGTCTGTGGAAGGAAGGGGAGTCATTAAAGTAAGGTAAAGATATAATATATTGACCAATATAAATGGAGATCAATAGAATCAGGTACAGTAGAACTCCTCTATAGTGAATAGTGAACAAATTTTCTCTAGTCTGTCATAAGATAGAATTGCTTTCTAAACACTGGTGGCAATTCATGGCAGACTAAAGAAAATTCGTTCACTATAGAGACTACATCCTAACTTATTCACTATAGAGGAGTTCTACTGTAGCAACATGAAATATAGGCCAATAGAAGGAGAGATAAACAGCTACCTACATTTTATTGAAGCTACCACTTATTCACATAGTTACAGGAATATTAGGATTTAGAATTTGTTTTTATTATAGCTAATAGCTATTACAAATGTGTAGCTGTCATCTTTAGAAATAGTTTGATGGGTATATTGCAAAATTCACCTCAAAGGACTTATTTTGGTGAACACATGCACCGCATTCTGCATCTTGGCATTAGGATCATCATCTTCCAAGATGCCAGACGGAGCAACAAGAATCAGTCCATCGGGAGAAAAACTAAGGCGGCGGCAGAATGACTTTAGAGTGTCGTCATAAAACAGTCTGGTATTCTGTGGAGGTAATTTCATGTCACTTTTAGTTAGAGATAAAAGAACTAAATCAAAAGCTAAATGAAGGGTTATAGAACTATTGACATACCTACTTTACATTTCTTAAAATATGACAGACGAATCAGCTTCAATAGTTTAGAAAAATAGGGACACAATAAATCGCAAATATAATAGTAACAACATATAACATTTTCGACATGTAGCCTATAGGTCAATATGCTAAAGAGTAATGACTGTCAAAATTGCATTTGTTGAACACATCAGAGGGCTACATACTAAATGGATAAGTTTAAAATCTGAGATGGGACAGTATCCTTCTCAACAGACTTCTTTAAAGGATACAGCTATAATTTTTATACCTATCTAATATTCTAATAGCTACTTAGAATAGCAAATTATTTTTTATCTTGAAATAAGATCAAGTGGTTAAACCAATTAAAGTATTTCAATGTGGACACACTAGCTATGGCTAGGTAGTTAAAAGACACCAAAGACTATATTAGCACTATATATATAGTCTACAAACAAATTTGACATTGTAATATGTATAAGTAATTTCTCAACAAATTTGAATGGTTACTCACAACAAATTTAACAGTATTGTCATCCAACAGTTTGGGTAGACTCGCTTTGTGGGATTTGTGAACAACTCTCTTCGTGGTGACGTTGAACCATCGTAACAATCTGACAATAAAAATAATTTTCTAGACATATGAAATATTGAAGATTGTGTTTCAAAAAAAGTAAAAATGCATAGCCAACTACATCAAATATTTCATAATTCAATAGTTTAGTTATTGAAGGCAAACATAAAAATTTGGCACAAGTTAAAGCTATAGGTAGCTTTAGCTATATGAATTTAATGTCTAAATATGTTGCATAATAATATATCTTTAGATGAACAGT
Source organism: Caprella mutica (assembly GCA_947561585.1). NCBI lineage: Eukaryota > Metazoa > Arthropoda > Malacostraca > Amphipoda > Caprellidae > Caprella > Caprella mutica. Next base: position 7,222 of record CANNZV010002547.1, on the reverse strand, counting down.
AGCTATTTATATAGTGAAAATAACACTAATTCTATAGTGTGGCTAGCTACCTGATATCTAAAACTTGAGTGGTTAAATCTAATTGCTATATTTAGATCATTTATTCATACCCTATTATTAATCACCTGTCAGAGCTTAAAGTAGCAATGAATTGTCCTTTGGGGTCCCAGGCAACTCCTTGGACGAAATTTTTATGCTCCTTCAAAAGTCCTACACTCTTTCCTGTGAATAGAATTTATAAATAAAGCAAACTGATATTGAAACAAGAAATAAACTTATCATATTTGTCATTTGTTATATTAAATTTTTTACCTACAATAGGTAGATTATAATTTCATAAAAATAAAATAGCTATAAAAATCTCTATACCTGCATCATCAAAAGTATAACATTAATAAAATTAAATAAATTAAGAGAATAATTCAGAATTCAATAATTTATTCAAGAAATATACTTATACTTGATGTTAAACAGATAATCCAAAATGATAAAGAATAATAGCAAAGTGAAAAGATCCCCCAAGAAGAACAACCTGCTAAAACCTTAGCTAAAATATAAGCCCTTATAAATTTGCACATTCTGTAGAATAATTTTGAGAATGATAGTTCTATTAAAACTGCACCTTTTTGCACATCCCACATGATGGCAGAGTTATCAATGCTTCCTGACACTAGAAAGTTGGAACAGCTGCTCCATGACAAGTCACAGACATCCTGAATGTGTCCCCTCAGCATCTTGAAGATGACCCAATTCTCCTTATTCTTAGTCTCACTGTCTTCACCAAAGAGATCAGGAGCTGAAGAGCCAAACAGCTCCTGCTTCTTCCACACGATTATTGCAGAGTCTGAAAAGAGAATGGAGGTTAGACATAGCTAGGAAATTACCTTAGAGAATAGGCAGTTACAAATAGTAGTAGCTAGCTACTAGGACTGTACTGATACTATCGATACTCATTAAATCAGTCATTTTTTTAGGTATTGGTGATTTTTAGGTATCAGTGTATTACCAATACCAAGTAACTATCAGTAAAAATAATGGTATTAATACTTGTAATATCAGCTATTTTTATCAGCCCTAAATAATACAATATGGGTTGAACATAACTTACTAACATAAGTTAGCTACATAACTGATAAACTTCATTTATAAAATAAACACGTACCAAAAATAACTATCTAATTCATTATCAATATATATAAGAAGGAAAATTCTCTAGCTCATACCATCATCTCCAGTGGCAAGAAAGGAGCCGTCAGGAGAGAATCTGACGGCATTGACAGCTCTGGTGTGTCTGGTGAGATCACAGAGAAACTCCACACTCACTCCTCCTGTTGGAAGGGGAGTCAGCTGCCAGATCTGTGGGAATTAAGTAGCATTAAAAATAAAACATTAGATGGAGTTAAACAGACAATCTAACTATATAATTATGTCTATATTTAAAATGTAACAGAGAATAATGTAAGAGCTGAGAAAGGAGTGAAAAAGTAACACTAAAAAGGCAATATAGGAATAGTTTCTGAATTGTCTATCATCTCAAACTTAACAAAATTTTCAAAATAATGATTTTTTTTGTTTCTTCATCAAAAAAGTCAAAAATTAATATAAAGTGCTTACTTACTAGATAGCAAATTTGTAGTTAGCTATGTAAAAAATAAATTATTTTAGTGAGTAAACTAGAGTGCATTTGAAATATATCTTCGAAGAATGTCAGAGAGTATTTTTATGAAGTGATGAAAATTAAATTACTAAATTTTACTATATTTCTAACTATGTAAATAGCCATTCCAAAGCATATATAGTTATTTACATACCACAACATGAGTGTCTGTACCAGCAGTTGCCATTCGAATAACACCATCTTCAGAATTGTGCTGCAAATCAACACCAAGAACAGGATCTCTATTATGAAATGAGATCTCTGGCACAGTTACCTTCATCTTTAAATTATAGAAATTTCATAAGCAATCTGAAAAGTGAAGATTCAATAATACATTAGAAGTTCTCTATAAAAACTTATGAAAAGCATTAACAAAGATTGTGTCCAATCTTTATTGGTGCATAGAACAGATGCATGAAATTAAAACCAATTTTTGTTGGCTAAATTGGGATAACTTTGGTAAATCAGCTAAATCCAGTCTGTATTTGGTTCACTGATGTCCTTTCGACTTTTTGAAAAATCAGAAAAATATCTTAACATTTCCTCAATATTTGGCTAATCCAGAAACATTTTTCCAATTTCCCCTCCCAAAAATTAATATCTTAGGAATTAATGGTATCATAGAAGTACTCAGACATTACAAGAGTAATTTGTTTTAGAGAAAAGAAAAATCAGTCAACATGTCTTAGATGCATTCAATTGGACTGTGCTTTTCTTGGTCTCATATAAAACAGGTCACTTCGAAGTATTAAGCACAAATATAGTTTTACAGTCAGGTAGAGAAACGTAAAGTATTGGTTTGTTTATTAATATAGGGAAGTGAAGCATTGAAAATAAAGTATAGGATTGTTAAATAGTATAGGAAATTTAACTATAGGTTTGTTAATTAATATAGGAAAATGAAGCATTGGAACATAAACCATAGGATTGTTAATTAATATAGGAAAATAAAGTATAGAATTGTTAATTAGTATAGGAATGTTTATTAATTAATAGTCTTCTGATGCTGCTCTCTGCTTCAGTCTCACTTAATTTCCCATGGTCATTTGTAGTGAGTTCCTAAATAATTATTATATGAAAATACATATGTTAGGTAATGAATTTGTTGATATTTTTAGATTGAAGTATTTTAATAGTCAGATATTTGACATTCAATAAATTATAAATAGATAATTGGAGATTTATATGATATGGTTGTGATAAATTTATTGATGTGACCTTAGCAGAGAGTATTTCTCATAATTTCGCCTCTGGTAATCCGTAAACCTCATTCTGGAACGTTGCAATTAGTGATGGGACGATACCAAAAATTTTAACGATTCTGATACGATTCCGATTCTACCCAAATTAACCGATTCCTGATTACCTGTTTATTGGGCTAGATATTTACCTACATAATGATTACAATTACCATATTAAATCTTCAATTTATTGATAATTTCATAAGTTAACTTGTACTTAGTAGTGTTTATATGTAGGCTGAAACTTATATGATAGAGCCAGAAATGTTTTATTGAAATTCTATTTGTAACACCTCAGCTTTCATTTTATCGAGTAATCATTAATGTAAATACTAAATAGTAAAATTCATAAGTCATTGATTCATAGAAATCTTTAGATTCCTCTCTAAACAGTGAACATTTAATTCATACCTTTGAAAAAAAAATCCTTAATGATATTGTAAGATTAGCAGAGTTACCCTATTTTCAATTCACTGAAAATTTACTACTACTCCCTATGAAAATTTGGCAATATCTTGAAGCCTAAACTAAGTTGAAAGTTAAACTGATGGTAGCCTGGAATATATTTTATTTAATTGGAATTGCGGTATAAGATATTTAACTGGGTGGTAACTTATTAGCAGTATTGTGTTGGACCATATCTAGAAATACATAGTAGTGATAGTACATTTTAAAATATTCTTATACTTATTACCGCACTACATATAATACACAAATAATCGTTTTAGGTATCGGAATCGGCCTAAAATTTTAGCACTCCGATTCTGATTCCCGATACCTTGGAAAACCCCAATTCTCCGATTATTACGATACGATTCCGATTAATTGTCCCATCACTATTAATTAGTTATGATGAGATTCATCGTATATTTTTTCAACAATAGAAACTAAAGCGATAAAAGATGTAATAAGTGAATTTTTGTTTAAAATATTACTTTTTAATAGAATTGGTGGTATGACTTGTATCGGCATTTTTGAATTGATATTTGCCGATCAGATATCGAGAACTGATACCTAAAAATGGTCGATATAACGAGTACCGATAGTATCGGTACATAATGTTCCCATGTGTGGCAGGAAAGTCGCCAGTATAGTGAGAAAATGGATCCAGGACTCCACATTTAAGACACGTTAAAGAAGGAATTTGACTTTCTAGTGAAGATTTTACACATGAAAAAATCCTTATGCTTCATGCCTTGTATCTCTTGAGACTATTCCACGAGTGATTTACTTTTTATTTCTAGGTTTTTCAACTTATATTACCCCTAAAAAGTTGCCAGTCTACTGGCAACTTTGTCCATACTTTGAAACATGGTCGGTACAGCCCTAAAATGAATGTAAATAGGTATAGGAATTACTTAAAAATCGATCGGAGAGAATATCCCAAATATCTCCCATTTTCTGCAGACTAGAAAAAATCCAGCATAAATTTCCAGTAATTTGGCTGATCCACCAACATTTTCGATTTTTCCAAATTATCCACCATAAATTAATGGTAACATAGGAATTATAAGGAATAAATAGCTAAAAATCAACCGACTATGCTCAATTTGCAGAATATGGGACAATAGGACATTTTTAATATTTTCTGTGCGAACAATTCTAAATTTCCTCCTATATTTACAATAAATGCCAGTTTGTATTTGGTGCACTTCAGACTGTATTCCAGTTTGTATTTGGTGCATTGAACTCCCAGTCTGCAGAATCTGGGACTTTTTAACATTTTCTGTGCGAACAATCCTTAACTTCCTCCTATTTTTACATGTATTTTAATGAGAACAAAAGCTAAAATAGAAGATTTCTTGGAGAACACGCCAAGTAATAAAGCATGTCCAAACTCGCCATTTCGATGGCGAGTTTGTGACAGATATTTTGAGCCCTTCAATTGCAAATGGCGAGTTTTATCTATTTTTCTCCTATGCTACAATGTTATTTTGGAGAGGATTATTGATAATTTGATAATTTTGGAGAGAATTTGTTGAATTTTGGAGAGACAAATGGCGAGTTATTGAGACATACTATTATACTTGGGAGAACAGTTTACCAGTTCCTGCAGTCTGGCTAAACTCCTCTGACTTTTTCAAAAAGCTGAGAAATATCTGCCAACATTTTTCATCGTTCGCACAGAAAATATTAAAAATGTCCTATTGTCCCATTTTCTGCAGACTAGAAAAAATCCAGCATAAATTTCCAGTAATTTGGCTGATCCACCAACATTTTCGATTTTTCCAAATTATCCACCATAAATTAATGGTAACATAGGAATTATAAGGAATAAATAGCTAAAAATCAACCGACTATGCTCAATTTGCAGAATATGGGACAATAGGACATTTTTAATATTTTCTGTGCGAACAATTCTAAATTTCCTCCTATATTTACAATAAATGCCAGTTTGTATTTGGTGCACTTCAGACTGTATTCCAGTTTGTATTTGGTGCATTGAACTCCCAGTCTGCAGAATCTGGGACTTTTTAACATTTTCTGTGCGAACAATCCTTAACTTCCTCCTATTTTTACATGTATTTTAATGAGAACAAAAGCTAAAATAGAAGATTTCTTGGAGAACACGCCAAGTAATAAAGCATGTCCAAACTCGCCATTTCGATGGCGAGTTTGTGACAGATATTTTGAGCCCTTCAATTGCAAATGGCGAGTTTTATCTATTTTTCTCCTATGCTACAATGTTATTTTGGAGAGGATTATTGATAATTTGATAATTTTGGAGAGAATTTGTTGAATTTTGGAGAGACAAATGGCGAGTTATTGAGACATACTATTATACTTGGGAGAACAGTTTACCAGTTCCTGCAGTCTGGCTAAACTCCTCTGACTTTTTCAAAAAGCTGAGAAATATCTGCCAACATTTTTCATCAATTTGTCTAATCCTACAACACTTTCCCAGTTCCCCCTTCAAAAATTAATTGTAATATAGGAATTAATAGCTAAATATCCTCCAACATAGCAGGAAGTTTTTTATTTGAGAAATTGAATATCTGCCGACTTATCATTGTAATTAACCCATGTTTCAAAGTATGGACAAAGTCGCCATTATACTGGCAACTTTTGAGGACTGAAATAAGTTAAGAAACCTGTAAATAACATGTAAAACACTCATAGATAGTCTCAAGTGATACACATGCATTAGACATGATGCATAAGGATGTTTTCAAGTGTAAAATCTACACTAGAAACTAGAAAGTCCTATTTCTTCTTCAAAGTATCTTAAATGTGGCGACTTTGATCTATTTTATCACCAAACTGGCGACCTTCCTGCCACACTTTGAAACATGGGAATTAACCACCAATTCACCAAATACAATCTGGTTTACATGTAGGGTCCCGGTCAAGCAGGTAAATTGCGGCACAAAGACTAACTGCGGGCCTGCGGCCTCTTACAAGGTCAAGTTACAACAGAAACATCATAAATTCAAAACACACGTTAAAAACTTACATTAATAAATTATAGCATGCACTGCGCTTCTTTTGGTAACTATGCAACATTTTAATGTAGCTAATTTTGGTTCAGAATATTTTTGAGACTATCTTGAGAGAGCGGAGAGCCGCAAAGCCCGCAATTAAAAATTAAAAGGCCGCAATTTACCTGCGTCATGCGTGACCCTATCCAAGTAATAAAGCATGTCCAAACTCGCCATTTTAATGGCGAGTTTGTGACAGTTATTTTGAGCCCTTCAAATGCAAATGGCGAGTTTTATCTATTTTTCTCCTATGCTACAATGTTATTTTGGAGAGAATTTATGAAAATTTGATCATTTTGGAGAGAGCTGGAGAGACAAATGGCAAGTTTATGAGACTTACTATTTTACTTGGGACCCTATTTTACTGAGAACAGAAACCAAAATAGAGGATTTCTTGGAGAAAAGTTTTCCAGTACCAGTCAGTATTTGGTGCATAAAATCACACTGACTTTTTAAAAAAGCTAAAAAAAAAACCACCAACAATTTCCAATAATTTAGCTGATCCACCAACAATTTCCCAATTTTTCCACCAAAAATTAAAGGTAACATAGGAATAAATGATAAAATCCACTCTGCATAATGTGTCTCTTCTCGGACTTCTCCCACAGAGATTTTAATTTTAGAGAGAGTTACCTACTCTCTGATTCTCACTTTTCAGCATCTTCCACAGCTAAATTAATAGTAAGTTAGTAACATAGGAATTAATTCCAAATCTCCCACAGCTAAATTAATGGTAACATAGGAAATAAATCATGATCTACCTACCGCAGAGATCTTCAATTTTAAAAATTCAATCAAAAACTCCTGCAGAGTCTTGGAAAAATGTTGCATATTATGCAGTCTGG